>VKOC01005456.1:0-31431 GCA_009364415.1 Spea multiplicata | reverse complement strand
TTTATCACTCCCATCACTCCTGTGTTCCAATGGCACGTTGTCTTCGCTGATCCAATTTTAAGTTTAAAAGGCTGATAGAAAACCCTTTTGCGATTATTTTTCAGCCAGAAATTGCCTTGATTTCCATAAAAATAGCCCAAACTTTTGAACCGTGTTTATATATAAATGTCAGTAATTACCTGGTTGTATAATCAAATAATCAGAACTATCAGGTAAATCCTATTCTATGCTTCTACTTCCAAACATCACATGTGATTCTGCCCTTAATAGGGATATATATATATAGTATATATATATTATATATATATATAATATTACCATCACATATACACATATATATACTATATATACAGAACAACACATATTATATATAATATAGAGAGAGATATATTTATACACAAATATATATATATACCACACATATATATATATATAATACCCCATATATATACCCACAAATATGATATATATTATATCCAGAACATATACCACACAATATATATATATATATATACCACACATATATATATATATACCACACATGTAATGTCGTTAATTGCCCGCGGCGTATATAATACCATTTGCAGGAATCATTTCACACTTATTAACACCTATGATTGGCCCACATATTCTCCAGCACACAAAGGGTTCTAATTGTATTATAAATGATCCAAACATCCGCTTTCTTTGTTCAGAATTGTTTAGAAAATCACTAGATGGCGATTAACAAAAATAAGAAGCATTTCTTTTATCCGTTCAGAGATTGAAGGTGTCGTGTGAAGGGACTTTATCTACAGAATGACGGATTCAAGCGAAGATCCAGAACATCTAAAATCGATATTCCATAGAAATTCTCAGCAAAACCGCTGTTAAACACTTAAAAAAAATGGCAGTAATTTAAACTAGTCGTTTTCTGAAAGTCCCAAAATATTAGACTTTCTCCTAAGCAAATGTGAATTTACAGAAGCTTTGGAACGGGTCAAAAAATGTGAATTAATGGAGATTTTTTATTTTTTTTTAATTAATTTCTTTAAATAAATTTAAAAAAAATGTAAAAAATGTAAAAGTTTTTTAAAACCCGCCAAAAAAACCTAGTGAGTAATTTGGTTAAAGGAGTGACATCAGATACCTTTTCTTCGTATCTCACTACTTGAACCTGTGGCACACAGCGTAGGGTGTAAGATTATCGCTGTTGGGTGAACACTTTTCGCCCCAAAAAGCAGCAGAAATCCCTCTCATCCTCTCGAAAACTTTGGCGTAAAAAATAATAAAAATCAGTGAAATTGTTTTTTAAATATTTGGTTGAAAAGTAATTGACTATTTTATCTGAAGAAAAGTGAGATTTAGGCTTCAACTCGCAGCATTATCTGATATCCAGAGATTCTCTCCCTCCTCGCCTGCCGACCCAAGGGCTGCCGGAGCCAATCAGCAACAACCAGCAACTTAACGACAGGTGACAGATAACTAAACGGGGCTTAAAAACGGCAGCTCCCATAGCATAGGCATGGGGTTCCTTCCGATACATATATATCTCCTATGTGAATATAAAGGCAATGTGGGTTTTGGGAGAAATTACTGATTTGCCTTAATTTATTAATTAATTTATTTTTTAAAATAAAAAAATATCTTCTTTCCAAAAAATAGAGAAAATTCACAGGCTTTGAGCCTCAATATGTCCTTCTTTTCGATTTTTTTTTTAATATTAAACGACTTATAAATGATTTTAAAAT
Source organism: Spea multiplicata (assembly GCA_009364415.1). Lineage (NCBI taxonomy): Eukaryota > Metazoa > Chordata > Amphibia > Anura > Pelobatidae > Spea > Spea multiplicata. The sequence goes on along the minus strand of VKOC01005456.1, from coordinate 29,701 downwards.
GTTTATATACGTACATGACATAAAGGGTTAATCTATTTTTTTGTGAAATAGTTTTTTATAGTGTTCTAATTTTATTTGCATAAAAAAAAGATATATCTCTACTTTATTGTCAGTAATGATTTGTCCTTTTCGTTAAGCTGTTCGACGAGGACGGCCCGCATTAATTGTCCTCCACCGTCGGTGAGAAGTAATCAATGATGACATTTCGTTTAACGCCTCTCAATAATCCGCGAGCGGCGAGACCGCCCCGGCTACCCAAAAGGGACCGGCTTTACCGGGCTTCCCGTCAGCGTTCTGATTAAGTGAAAGGTTTGATTTCCCAGACCCAAGAGCGCAGAGCGCGGGACAGCTGTGCGGAGAGTATCCTCGGACGGCTTCATCAAGCCTTCGGAGGATGGGGGAATTAAATACGGTCAGAGACGTGCTGTTTCTTCACACGAAGTGGGTCGGTGTCATGTCCTTAGCTGTCAGAACCCGAGCCCCGGCCCACCGTATTGTTTCTTGTGTACTTTTCAGACATGCCCCGGCTCTTAGTTAATTGTGCCCGTATTCTATTTGGCATTCTGCGTCCTTTAACCTTGCTGATTTGTCACAGGTGTGGCCCACTGGGCCAGCCCTGTCTACATACGCGGATACTCTCCGGGTCTGGCTCGGGGAACTCTGGGAGAAGAGCCGGTTCTCTGGGTCAACACCCAAGTCCTCCTGGGCACGGGAGCGGGGTCTTGACACGCCCCCACTCCCCGCCCATTTCCCACAATGTCAGCAATGCCCACTGATGGCATCGGGAACACCCACCGACGCTGGCAGGACCGCCCATGGACATCTGCGGGACCCACCACTGACGTCAGTGGGTAGCCTCAGCCACGTCCCGCAAGGTAGCCGGAGCCCACAAGTTCCCAGGTATGCATGGGATAGACATACGGCTCCTGAATCTAAGACGAGACCAACGATTAAGGTTTGAGTCTTTACAGCAGGAGAAACGGCCGACTAGACGGGGGCCGGATGGGGCCGATCTGCTGTCCAAAAGTAACCACAGAACTGACGAAGAGTATTTTTGTAAAATGTTTATTTTTAGTTTGCCTAAACTAGGTTCTTTCTAACCCATATCGCAATTACTGTTACGTCCACTTGTATAACACGGACAAAACACACGGGTCAAAATGTCGACCTTCCGACCTGTTGGTCTAAACAAGGACCGGCGTAGACTTTAAGTTCTACGAGATGCTCAGAAAGCTCATTGTTGTAAACATTCCCCCCCCACCCCACATTTTCACATCAGCCAATAGAAGGTAATGAAACTAAATTAGGGATATAATTTGTGATGTAAAAGCAGAAGGGATCCGACTTAATGGTCCTCAACGGGACGAAGTTCTGAGCGAGTGAGAAATGCCATTTAACGTGAAAGTGGCTTGGTGGAAATTTTTATTTCCGCACGGTTCAGCGATTCCCACTTATGGTTCGTTGACTAACATAACAGAGGCCCCATCTGCTGTCAGTGCATCAAAATCATATTAGAAATAATAACCTTTCCAGAGAGCAGAAAGCCGCCGCCGCCGCTCCAAACTCTCCGTCACTTCGAGGAAGCGGCCGGCGACCGAGGTTAATTAGCCCTAAAGAGACAACGTTTTTAAGAGTGAACTCTGGCGCCGACCGATCAAAGGTCGGCCGTAAAGCGTCCGAGTATGCAGAAGAACGCGGCCTAAAACGCCCGGCTTCTCATCAGAGAATCTCGGAAATAACAAGTTTTTCCTTGACCCGGTAATTAGTATTTTGTAGTTTTTTTTTTCTTTTTCTATACTATTCTGCTGAAGAAGCGCTTGGTTCCCTAAGGAGTCCTACTTGGAGAAGAGACTCCATTGGCCCATTTTCCACAATTCCGAGCCACTTCCAAGGATCCCAAGACACCGCTGGGTAAAGTTGGCTCTGTTGTTGAAACAAAAGAAAAGAAAAAGTATCCACTAACAAAAAAAACCTTTAAAACAGGCCTTTGGGATACTGGCAAAGAATTATTGTTACCCAAAAATCTGGGAACGTCCCAGAGGAGAAGTGCTGGAGCGAGAGGCCATCATCTAAAACTAGAGGGTCTGCGGCTTAAGTGGAATGTAAAGAAGTTTTACTTTACTGAGACGGTGATAGATAAGTGGAACAGCTCCCAGCAGAAGTGGTAGAGGGTAATACAGTGAGGGGTATTAAACATGCATGGGATAGACATACGGCTCCTGAATCTAAGACGAGACCAACGACTGATTAAGGTTTGAGTCGTTACAGCAGGAGAAACGGGCGAGGGTCGAATGGGGCCGATCTGTCGTCAAACATTATAGTTGTATGCTGACTACCTGGAGCTCCCCTTCATCTTGGGTTGTGGCTTTGTTTAGGAGTGGGTGGGGCTTAGGGAGAGGGTGTTACCCAATGGTAGCCCGAGCCACTTGGCCCAGAGACTCCGAGTCTCCCCGCAGTCTCCCGGCATTATCCCGGCAGTCTCCCGGTGATGCTATCGCTGCCTCTGTTCTAATGAACTCAGAATATTTTCTCTTCGTCTCTCTGAAGGATTCCTTTGTTCAACCCGGGAAGTCAGCTGAGCAAATAGACAGAGCAAGGCGAACACCCAGGACTCGGATTCATCGGTCCACCTGCTACCAGCTCATCAATCATTTCATTCAAATAATGGGAGAAATAAAGACTGAGCAAACATTGTTACCACTTACAGCTTCTTGGTGCCCCCCCCCATATTCTTCTCTTTCTTATTTTATCCCAAATAAATAAATGACATACATATAATATAGATAGCAGATAGATAGATAGATAAGATAGATAATTAGATAGAAGATGATAGATAGATTAGATAGATAGATAGATAGATAGATAAACAGATATAATTGGATAGATAGATAGATAGATAGATAGATAGATAGATAGATAGATAATTAGAAATTTGCACTTTTGGATCTCCGGCTGGTCATTTTTGCCATCGTAACAATCGATTGGAAATTGGGAATTTTCTTACTTAAAATTTCTGGGAATTTTCTATTAAATTCCAAAAAATTCCTGCAAAACCCACCCCTTCCCTACCCTTTATGAAAAGACCTGCTTAGACTGTAAGCCCTAGAGGACAGACCTTGAACATTCCGCCACTTTTTTAAACCGAAATGATGGTAATTAAGACGTACAGTGATTGCGCCGTATATTTAAATTATTCAAAAATAAAATCAACAAATTAAATAAAAAAAAAAGAAATAAACAGGAAAGGTCGACTTACGCTTCTGTTTCGTCCCATAGAATGCACGTTTGGTTCGTCGTCCCCTGGAATAAAAGAGACGGTTACCGATACATTGTCCCCTGGCAGATACACCGACCACGGGTCACGTGACACAGGACTATGTGGGAGAATGGGGCGGCACGGGGATTATTTTTTTTTTTTTTTATTCTTCGCTATCGGTAAATCATATTTCCATTAGCTTTCCACTTAACGAGCGTTGTACGCCCGAGGGAAGGTGATAACTGGTCAACCACACGTGGTACAGCTGGTGACACGCGCTCATTGATCCCGCGGTGACAGCTGAGGGCATGAAGATGATGATGACCTTGCGTGGCAGTGACGGGTCCTAGTTTCCACGACTTTTCTGGCTTTTTTATATATATATTTATTTTTTTACACCATGAATAATCAAGGAAAAATAAAATTGCTATTTTAATGACCAACCGTAAGCCTCTATCTATTTCTTGATAGAACGGGCTTTATACTTGGGGACACCATAGGGACGGCGCAGGAGAAATGATTTTGTCTCGATTTTTTTTTGGCCAAAAATAGTTCTACGGATGAAAAGGCTCACAATCACCCCGTAAATATATTAATTATTGTCACATACTGGAGGATTTCGCATCCTCGACGGAATTATTTATAAAAGCTGCTAAATTCCGATATTCGGCGTTCTTCCTGTAATGCACAATGAGCCGTGTTTATAGAGAGCCATTGTAATGCAAAGTGGTCAATGTTGGGCAATCATCAGGCACATTCCGACGGTTTCCATGGCAACTGCCTAAATGCACAAATACCACAACTCCCCCCCTCCCGTGCCCTGAAAGTGAACATGCCAAGGGTTTGTAGGCAGGCTTTTGGGCAAGGAGGGAGATAAAAATGGGCAAGGTGTGATTAAAAGCGGGAAGGGCGATCATGAAAACCCTCTTCATTTCCCCCCTGAAGCCCCCTCTAAAAATAGTCCCCTGCGTGGGGCAGGTACGACCGTGGCCCTCTACAGGTGTGACCCGGAGTCTTTGGAAGAAGCCCTGCTTCCCTGGGTCTCTGGGTCTTTTTCTTAATTCTCAAGGCAGGCAGGGGGTATCTTTCATGCTCACTCGTCACTCACTATTGCCTGCTTCTCGGACACCACAGGCAGTCAAGTCTTTGGTTAGTGCCATCTGGGAGCAGCATTTTTTTTTTTCTCGTGACCGCCCCGTAACTAAAACATATGCACATTTTAACACACGCTCATCCTCACACCATACACTTTCACACACACTATTATATATATATATATATATATATATATATATATATATATATACGTATGAGTGTCCCTTTAACTTCTTCTCCCTGTTTATATCCCCCTGTTGTTAAGTTGCTGACTGTTGCTTATTGATTCAGGCAGCCATTGTGGGGGGCGGGGAGATCTCAGGACAGGAAACTGATTAGCTTCCAAGGTTAGGCTGTCTGGTAGGCTCCCACCTCTGAGGGAGTGGCTTTGTGAGTGGGCAGGGCTAGCCACTGGAAGCGGGAGTCAAACGTGTGAAAAGTGGGCATGGCCAAACGTCGTTTCCCCCGCCCAGAGAAATAAGAAACCGACCCGGAGACCCCCAAGGGCTTCACGTTGATACTGCGGGTCAAACACAAGGGAGCTTTCAGATACGATAATTTGATAGGCCACGTTTAGACACGGATCTCCGCTCCCTTGATTTTTAACCAAAGATCTCGAAAACAATTACATTGATTGACAACTGAAAAACACTGTGGAGGCGGACGTTCTCGTATCCAGTGGGAAATAAAACTTTTAAAGTATATAAATTAAAAAAAAAAAAAAAAACATTCTAAACTCGCAAACCATAATTTGTGATATTTATGAAGAAATCTACAAAATGAGGTGGAATATGTTTTAAAGCTCCGCAAGGAAATTATTTTTTATTATTAATTTTGAAGTCAATTTGTTGCTGTTGTCAGATGTCACTTTAATGTCTCATAAAGACCGTAATGTTTCGCAAGATGGTCTCCCGGCAGTGATTTTTTTTCTTTAAGCCAAAAAGAGGGAAAGGTACTTACGTTGTACATGTGGGAGAACTCAATGTCCAAAGGGACGGAGACCGATCTGGGGGGAGGCTTCACGATCACAGAGATTATCTTAGAGTTCAGCACGGTCGTGTTCCTAAAATAAAATAATTACAATGATATAATATAGATAAATAAAATAATTACAATGATATGATATAGAATAATAAATATAATCAACAATATCAAATGAAAAACATATTTTGCTTGTTGTATAAAAAATTAAATATTTCATCTTTAAGTAATTACGTGAAAATTCCCTGCCCCAGACATCCAGCAAAAGCAATGTTTTAGCGGACAGCAAGCTCTCTGTAGCCCCGCTGTTTAATGGGCTGGCCCGTTAGCACTATGGAGGACTGAGTTGGCATAGCCTCCATAGCATACTTGGCCCAGTGCTCCACCTTTTAAGGACACATTTTCCATAAGATCGCTTATGGAAATGGAGAAAACTGATTGTGATGTGAATTAGGATCGACCCATAACCCAACAAGGCTTGTGAAGACAGTGTTTAGTTAAGCCTAAGCCCACAAGGTTTTCCTGTCCATCCTGAAGAACTGGGCAAATACATAGAAAGCTCAGGAAAAACTCAATGCAGAAGCTCAACTTTTACGAACTGGTCAAAAACATAAGTACGCACTCGACGTAGAAGCTCAACCTTTGTGAACTGGTCAATGACATACACAAGGACTCAATGGAGAAGCTCAACTCTTGTGAACCGGTTAAAGACATACGCAAGGAGTTAATGAAGAAGCTCCACTCCTGTGAACCATTCAAAGACATAAGCAAGGACTCTGCACAAAAGCTCAACTCAATTGACTAAAGATATGAGAAAGCACTCAACACAGAAGCCCAACTATTGTGAATCTTGTGGAGCAAGGGATGCCAGACCCTAATTTTGGTTGATCATCCTTGGGGAAGATAGAAAAAGTTTTCACCGAGCTTGGAATGAATAGGAAGCGCAGGGAGTCTGCCAGGTATTGCCCCAATTTTACCCCTTGTGAAATTACCCCAAAGTTATAAAAGAACACAAAAACTAACACAGATATTTATTTCCTGAAAAATTAAAGCCCAGCTCAGACTCTATGGCTCTTTTGCTGAGTTTCCTTATGTAGAGGGCAATTCTGGCTCCTCTCAATTATTACTCGTATTTGGCTTGACGCTTGCGATGCCAACTGGCCACCTAGATTTTATTTTATCAAATATATATTTTACAATTTTTAGCTTTTGTAAAGGTTTTTTTAGAGTATAATTTCCATATAACGTTATTTATTCTGAATACTGATTTGATTGCCGATTCTTTTGGTTATTTGATTGCCTTCTATAAATAACTAAACTTATAGCTAATTAATACCAGAAGCCAGCTGTTTGAGCCGCAATAAAGTGGAGAGATCCAGCTGGAGATTCCGACACTTTTAATATGCCCCGCATTAAAGGGTCGCGTAAGGACACGGAGAAATTATTTAATTGACACTAAACTGCTAATGAAACGGAGATGCGCCGGTTGTGCAAATTGTAGCAGATCTAGGGCAGCCGGAATCTAAAATGTGGATTTTTACATTTTGCTCATTTTTGCAGAGATAATTAATGAGGAAATCAAGGAAATTGTTCGATTGGCCGCATTGATTTCATTTTTCCAAAAAATATATTTTCTTAAATATTTTAAAATATCTACCTGTCCCTATGTCAGGATATTTGGGGGGGGCATTTCTAAGCCCATCTTCTCTTCAGACGCACCGATCTCCAATTAAGTGAAAAGGGAAAGGAGGATGACCCCTTTAGACAGGGATACCTAAGGGGGGCATTGTATAGGAAACCAAGATTCTGTGTTCTCTCAGATTTGTTCTACCGCTTCAATCCTAAAAGTTTACCCGCTATGCTAATTAACTTTGTAAAAAGAGGTAAAAACTAAAAACAAGACATTTCCTTTCTCCTGGGGGGGGGTCTGTGTTTATGGGGTGTGGGAGCCTTTTTTGGAGGGGTGAGTCTAGGGTTAATGCGGTCTGGGTCCAGTGACCCCCTCCCCACCAGCAACTGAAACACACACACATCTAAACACACAAACACACTCTAACACCACATACTTACACATACATACACACTTTATCCTCCTCCTCTTTCTCGGACCGCTAACCATACGGCAGCCCCGACACACACTCACGCTCACACCATCGACTAACATACAGACTAATGCACCATACACTAATACACGCACATTCTAATGCCATCCACACTCTGCCGTCATACAGTAACACACGCTTACATCATACACGTGCACATCCTCCGGTTTGCAAAATGGCCGGCCAAGGCTTACTGAGGGGTGCAGCTGATTGGGATTGGAGGACATCTGAATTCTTTAGAATGTATTCTTTGTAGATAACAATTACTCTGGGTTTACTTTCCACATTTATAGTCTATATATATAGTCTAAATATTGGTGCATGACTCTTTATGCTAAGGAATACTATAAACGGAGTATGGCATAGGCCGGATCTAATAGAAGCCTGGACAAAAATGGACAGGCGATATGCAGACGTGGACATGGCGTGGAAATGGCGTGGACATGGCGTGTCCATTCCCAACCCAAATGCTTTCAGCCAGCATGAAAACACGAAAACGCCTTTAATATCAATATTTAGAAATCTTTTTTTTCTGATTAGGCCAATGCGGGATCAACACATATGTAGGAATGCAACACGCCTGTCTCCAAAGAAAATGTATGAAAGCGAGTCCCAGCTAATCAGTGCGGAACCGATTACGAAGGGGTGGTAGGACATGCGCTTCTCCATAAGGACAAAACCCCCCCCAGAAAGGCAGCCTCCACAAAGTTTACGGCCTAAAGCAATCGCGGAGGAAAACCAAACGACGAGACGCTAACGTGTGCAACCATCCATACAACAATACTTCAGATAAAATGTTTCCTCTTTCTTGTTAAAGGGAGCAGCAGACCCGTAGGGCGCTCGGGAAGACGGAAGGTCTGCAGATTCCGAGGGGGAAAAAAAAACCCCATTAACCATTCGTATTACAGTCAAGAGTTAAATAAACGAATGTTCCTTGCGGTAATGGCTGTGCCCTCCAGCATGTTAAGAAGTCCTTAATGAGACTATATTTCAGGGTGGAGGATATCGAGCACCATGGCGGTCATTCGGCGTTCATACAGTCAGAGGCAGATAATTGGGTCGGAGGCGTAGTATATATACTAGCGTCGCGGGTATAAAGACGTTTTTAAGAGGAACGGCATTTATATAGTTTTGCTCGTGCTTTCATTTAACGCCAAAAAATCCACATAAAATTAGCCTATGAGAAAAAAAAAAACCACATTCTGCGAAATGCGTCGGAATGTTGTTGGGTTTTTTTTGCCCTTTTGTCTCCTGGATGTTTCTATATAAATAACGTTTTTTTTTTAATCAAACAAATACCAGAGCCGTGCATGGTCAATGAAACTCTTATAAAAGGAACGTACTAAAGTTCTGGGAAATGCCATCACCTCTCTTCCTCTTGAACGTGTTTAATTGCATGGTAGGGTATAATTATCGGCGATTATGAGTGGGGGATGGACTCCGCACGAGCTGCGCTGATGAATAACTCCCTAAATACCTCTGTTGACTTTGTCGTCGTCCCTTATTTTATACTCATGCAATCTCTAGAAAGGGGCCATTGGGGCGAGGGCTCAGGCACAGGTGCAGGGCCACGAGGGCCCAGTCCCCCATAGTAGACTGAAAGGTCTTTTGAAGAGGGCCAAATGGGCCCAGTCCCGGGTAGCGGATCAGGAGGGGAAATGTGGAGGACCTTGACGGATCAGGAAGCTCAAGCCCTTGTGCTTGCTTTGGCCCCATACGAGGATATCGGTGGTCCCCCCCTGATTGCACCCTTCAACGGGTAATGGAATTCCACCTTATAGACATTATTGTTCTTTGAAATGTTTTTTTAATGCATTCGCAATGCTCTGAAAATAAAGCGGAATAATTCAAATAACATTGTGACAATCACGCTGACATCCTCAGACGGAAAGAGCCCTGGTCCCACCATCAGCAGATGTTTAAAAGCCTAGGAGGACATTACCACTGATAAAGGTCCCTCGTTAGCACTTGGCAATGCCTCGTTATGCAAGGAACTCGTTCATCAAGTACTAAGGAATATGAAACAATTATATATATTTTTCTATTTATTGGAAAGTTTTCTGGCACCTTACCTCTGCAAGGAAAGAATATTCCCAAGATTCCGATAGAGGACTGTTCCGATGACAAAGATGGAGGAGTCTTCTGTGTCTGGAAAAAGGACAAAGAAAACATGAAAGATTTGTGGAAATGGCAGGAAACAAATGAACCTTCCCTGTCCTCCTGCTCTGAAAGAGACTGGAACATTTTCAAAACCCAAATTGGCCGCACGCTCATCCATGGGCTAACACACGGTCCTTTGGCGGGAATAGATTATCGAGGGTATGAATAATTCATCTGGTAAGGTTAGGGCAGAAAGCATGTGCTAAAAAAACAAAAAATCCAAGTGTGACGTCCAGGAGCAGAGCAGAATGCGACGGCGTTTGCCACCCATAGAGAGCCAGGTCGCAGCCAAGCCAACAAACCAGGAACGCAAGTTTGTTCGTCAATCTGAATCCAACGGCAAATAAACACAATATTCAAAAGAACCAGAATTTTTTGTATTTTTTTCCCAATTGGTCTTGGCAAAAATCAGTTTTCAGGTTGTCTTCTAGGCACCTATGACCAGCTCGAGCATACGTCTTAACAGTCCTGTCTTCCCAGGCCAGTCATGATTTCCTGGATAGTTACCCTACTGGGGATCATGGGCCTGTTGGGGAGATCCTGTGATCTCACCTCAACCACCCCCAAGGAGCTCTGGCGCCTTTCCACACCCTCCCGATTTGGACGCCTGAATATTAGGGCAGTAAGTCGTGGGACCTTAAAGGGTCTGTTTGCGTTTAGTTCTTGTTGTTGTTTATAATGGCCGCCAGGTAGCCAATAACCCCCCCGTCTTGATAAATAACCTCTTGAGTAGCACAGCGGCCCGGCGTGTTTTGATCCGTTGTCGGGGCATTAGATGTGAGACCGGATGGCATTAGTTAAACAGCGGGGAGAGGCAGCTGGCATTTACAAAGCAGAAAATCCAGGCTAACCGCAGCGATATTGGAGCTAATCGCCCCAGACATTGTATTCCTGTCACAGAACTAATGACGACCTTTAAAGTCCCTTCTGGATTCGACTTTCTCTTTTCTTTCTCTCTAAAAGCTCATTTCGTTAAAAATTGTGGAGCCGTCATGCTGGCAGCTCCACGTTCCACAGAGTTTTGGGTTCCGATAAATTAACCTGCGGATGAAAACGCGACTTCTGTGCGCCGAGGTTAACGACACGAAGCTTGTGGGAGAAAAAATAATGATGGACCTGGAATTAGACGCTAGGCCGAGAAGACGCGGTAAAGAGGGATAACATTAGTAGGGTCAGAAGCGAAAGCTCTGCTGGTGAACGGGGGGGGGGGCTTCGGGTCATTAGCACAGATAACGAGGATTTTTTAAAAGAGAACTTTGGCATCGTAAACCCATTTTTCTTATTCTAAATGCCCCACTCATTTACACAGATACCCAGCAATAGGGCAAATGGTAAAGCCCCGCCTCCAGCCACACCTCTAACCACACCCACTAAAAAAAAAATGCCCCTCGTTGGGCATAGAAAAGCGGAAAGCTGTGCGGCAAGTCAGGGTTAAACACGTGGCCTGAAATAAATGTACATCTACACAATATTATGGATCTGCGCCCGAATTTTATCACCCGCATTTAATCCAATAACCAGCCGTGGTCCGGTCTGACGAGTAATTTAATCTGAAGACAAATGATCCAATAATAATAAAGCGCAAGAAAATAGCAGCTTTCCGCTGTAACTATAGGAGCATTTTTCTATCTTTTTTTTGCTATTTTGGCAGTATTTTTACCATTTTGTTGTATTTTGTTTATCTGGGTAAAAAGCAACAACAATTACCTGAGGACTTTATTTAACAAAATTGTCCTTAACAAGGTTGCTTCTGGGGAGGAAAGGGTCCTCTTTCCTCCCCTGATGCCCCCTCTTTCCTCCTCTGATGCCCTCTTTTTCCTCACCGATGCCCCCTCTTTCCTCCCGATGCCTCCTCTTCCTCCTCTGATGCCCCCTTTCCTGCACTGATGCCTCCCCTGATGCCCTCTTTCCTCCCCTGATGCCCCTATTTCCTCCCCTGATGCCTCCTCTTTCCTCCCTTAATGCCTCCTCATTCCTCTCCCCTGATGGCGCCCCCAACTCTTTTCCCTGATGCCCCCCTCTTCCTCCCTGATGCCCACCCTCTTTCCTCCTCTGGTGCGCCCTCTTTCCTCCCCTGATGCCCCCTCTTCCTCCTTGCCGTCCCTTTATGAAGCTGGGAACTTATTTTCGGGACACCTTTTCAGCTTTATCACAAAAGCAAAGTTGGTTTGCACTCCCCTCTGGCATTTTTAGTTTCAATGATAACCTATTAGCCTCTTCTTTTTTTGTCACATGACATTTATGTGTTCCTGGCAAAAATAATGATTGATACAAAATTTGATTCAAAAAATGATTTCCGGGAATGGTTTGGACTAAAAATAACGTTTCTAGTGTTGCATTTAGCTATAGAAGTGTCCAATATTTCATTTTTACCTGAAAGCCCAGATGACAGCAAACTTTTGGATATGGACACCTTGTCTTCCGAGTTCCTCGCCCAGTCCGCCATTCCTCTCCAGCCCTTCGTGGGGAAATTGATGTCGGTTGCGCTGTTGGCTGGACGTTTGTAGATACTCAGAACTTCAACAACAAAAAAAGAACCCGATTATTATGAATCAGTCTAACGAGTCACATTCTTTAAATGATTAATTCCGTCTGAAAAGTAAACTTCAAATTATAAGAAGCTGAATGTTTTGAGAAGTCTACGTCTCTAAAAATATGTATTTTCATGACATTTTTCATGTCGTGTGCTTAAAGAACTCGCACTTTCTATGGCTATGAATCGTAACCTCTCGTGTATTTACTTAAAACCAGCACGATATCATTTATGTCATTTTATTTTATGCTTAAAGGGGAAAAAACACAAAAAGATGTACAAATGCTGATCATTTCAGCAAATTTCAGTAAAAACAAATTAGTAATGGGCTATATTAAACTTTCCATTTAAAAAAGAAAGATAGAAGCCTTTTCTGTGTGTTTTACATGCAGTTCCACTTATAGCCACCAGGGTGTCGAAGTAACAAAAGGCTTTAGACAGCAGTTACACCCTGACTACATCCTTTCTGTGCTCCTCTTTGCACAATGGAGGAGAGGGGACAAAGCAGATGAGATATAACGATTTACTAAAGTAAAGGAGAGGAAATGTTATAACAAGAGACCAGAATCTAACACTAAAGGGTCAGAGGCTGAGATCAACTGGAAGGAAGTTTTACTTTACTGAGAGAGTGGTAAATAAGTGGAACAGCCTCTCGGCAGAGGTGGTAAAGGGTAATACAGTGAGGGGATTAAACGTGGATGGGATAGACATACGGCTCCTGAATCTAAGACGAGACAAACGACTGATTAAAAGGTTTGAGTCCTTTACAGTGCAGGAGAGACAGGCGACTAGCCGGGGGCCGGATGGGGCCGATGTGCCAGCGGATTCTATGTTTATTTAACTGCTTATACAACATGACTGTTTAAGGACAACATGAACATAAAATGCAAAAAATGATATTAAAATGAATGCTGCCTTTACATTCATGCTCTCGTCATATTATTAATATTATGATTATTAGGATTATTTATTATATTTTTTAATAATATGAGGATGGAATCATGCACTTTGACCGTACGAATGATATTCTCTGTACAGCTTAATGTCAAATAAAATATATTTCCCGTTTCACGAGATATTGAGACATCCCCTGTGAATATTCAGGACATTCTAATATTCGTGCGAGGCGGCAGATACCTGCGCTCTAATATCACTAAGTATCACCTGAATTGTGGACAAAGATATATATATATATATTATTAGAGATTTCTAATCAGGACCTGGACGTTGAAATGTTTTCATTGCTTGTTTTCGTGAACCCACTTGTCAAAGAGAAAGTATTTAGAGCACAACACACAATGTACGCAATAAATAAAAACATAAAACGGATAATAATACTAAATTACAATTTTTTAATGAGACGACGGGCTTATTATTACAGCGAGTAAGGATCCGGATCAAATGCAAATGCCTGGACTATTTACTGCATGTGCGGGAACAGATAATAGGAGCTTTGTCCATGAATTATTTGTTGAAATGCCCCTTTTCTGAGCCTGTGCCAAGCGGCTCGGTAGAATAATAGGCCACGGCTTAGCTTTTTAGCCGCAGTACGGACCCGCCACGCAGTAGGTCACCAAAAGCATGCGGATTCATCGCTTTCTATACTGCCACTGCTACCTAGTGGCTAAACAGAGTGATTGAAAAGCCAAAGAGACTTTTTTTTTTCTTGTGTTATGAAGATAACAGCTAATCAGAGCCAAGAAAAGAACGTCTGGAAACGTTATTATTCCCCCCCAAAAAATAAATAAAATTAAATTTAAAAAAACGTACCCAGATTATCTGTTACTTGGTAAGAATCTTTGAAATCCTTCATTCGAAAGCCAATCACTTCGATGAAATCCTCGACTAATTTGAACAGATCCTTGACGCTCAGTCCCATCTGGGAAGGGAAGATGGAAGGGACGAAAAATCAGAATCATCAAAATAATTATTTAAAAAAAAACGGCAGAATATAAAGCTCTCTGTCTCCAGATCTTCTAAGAGTTATTTCAGGTCGCCATTTTTCAACAATAAAAAAAATAATAACGTTGGGATAGGGTTATTTCTGGGACCGTTTTGCAAAAGAACGAGATTAACAGGACAAATAAGTCATCACTCGACAGAGCAGGTGTGATGCCACCACTGGCGTAATTACAGGGGGTCCGTGCCTCTAGGGGACCCCGGTGCGACCCCTGCGAACCCTTCCTCCTATCTCCTCGTACCGGTTCGAAATAGTTTAGAAATGATCCTTCCAGCCTGGAAAAGTAAGCGGGGGCGGGGACGTATGTTTGTATTGTTTGTATGTATAATTGTGTGTGTATGAGTTTGTGTGTGAGCATGGATGTTTGGGGTGCGCCTGTCCATTCAAATCAATGTACATTGGCTTAAAGCTCCAGCCTGGAATAACCAGCCAATGATTGCCGGGCTTGGTGAGTTTATATAGCGTCATCCATTAGCGCTAAATCGATGACGCTATATAAACTCACCAAGCCCAGCAATCATTGGCTGGTTATTCCAGTGCTCCATTGGCAGATTTCACACCATTATTACTTTGTCCTTGCCCTGCTTCACCTGTGACCCTGTTTGACCTTTGAACTGTTCTCGGATTACGTCTCCTGCTGCCTGCCTCAATCGAAGCCTGCCTACCGTTTCTAAACGTGACTCTGCCTGCGCCGACTTCTTGACCGCCTGACTATTCTGTTGCCTGGCCCCTTGGTACCGCGTATTGACCTGCTCCTGCATCGGAAGATCCAGATTAAAGAACGCGGGTGCTGACAGAGACCTTGTTGAAATTCCGTTACGGTCTTTATTGACCCCGGGACATGTTACTCGAGTGTAAAGCAGTACCTTACAGCTTGCGGAACCTCAAACAAATCACGTCTCCGTATTTCCGTAGTGATTAGCAGCGCAACGTGACCTGAAGTTTACTATTGCGCTTTCAACTGAATGTTTGACAACTTTTTGTCCCACTCTACTCCGGAAGTCAATCCAAAAAGGAGACTCCAAGCAAGGATGAAGGAAATTTCTTTCCACAGAAACACCACCTCCTCTGACTAAATCCACTTCCATGAACAATCCCAGACTGTGGACATCAAATAAATGTAGAAAAGGTGCTGCCATACATCTGTCAACAAAGACGGCCTAAGTCACCAAAGATCTTTTCTGTTTCATCAGCCGACCAAGTAGAAAAGTCAAACAGGGACCAAATAAAAGACCCAACTCACTTTGCGTCAAAAGATAATTAATCATACACATTCTACTGGTTACGGCGTCGGAATAAAGAGTTTGGATAACATTCTGTATGTGCAAGGAGGTCCAGCTCCGCTTCCCTCCATCTTAAACATGGGTAGACTGTGGTGGATACGGACAAGCGAAGGACAAGACCCCTCATCAACTGTCTACATGGACGAATAATGCCCGGAGCTTGACCAATGCTCCCTACGACTGATATTAATCACATAAACTATGGACTTTGTTTAGGTCAACCACGATTAAGGACAATGGTCATGTTAAGACCAATGTGGTCTTCTGCTACCATCCCTCCGGCCAACGTCCAATCTGGCTCTGGTTTTCTTGCCCGTAAATATTTAATACACAGACATATGGGGGTTCCAAATCTACCACCAGGATCATCATTCCTCTTCACATCAAATAAATGGTGTAGAAAAGGTCTAAACATCTACTCTACTCAGCCAGACCTGCTCACCATGTGCCAGGAGCCAAATAAAAAGCCCCAGCCTTTGCCTCGTTGCCCCTCGGGAGCGCTTAGTATTTTTCGAAAACGGTTAATTTTTTCCCCCCCATTTAAAATAAGAATAATGTGCTTTGGCAGAAACCATCACAAGGATTTCTTAATAATAAGTATAGGAACAGAAAGCAACAAAAAAAAAAGTCTTTATCTGTAATTTTTTTTCCCACCCCGGAATGTACCGTTGTCTTGGCAACGCAGCGGAGACTCACAGCTTCTGCAGCTCGCAATGAGTGAAATGTACAATGTAGAAATGGCAGTAACGATGGCGTATATTTTGTGTTATAATTGCACGGGGACGCAGGTTTCATCACAAAAATACATTTTCTGGATTTCTTTGCGGTGCAAACATATTAAGGGACACAAAATATCGCTTTTTGTGTCGCTAAACAACTGGGTTACAATCAAATTTAACCATGTAAACACCTAGCAACATTTGCTTAGATTCCAAAGAACTTTCGCTTGTAGGACATCCAAAAAAAAAAGCAGTAGCCATTTTTTTATTTAGAAAAGAAATACATAAAAATAAATATTTTTTTAAAAAAAATTGAAGGGGGCTCACAAATAATAAAAGGACAATATTTCTTCTAATAATTGGGTTACAATAAAAAAAAAAGAAATGTAAACTCCTAGTAACGTTGCTTAGATTCCAAAGAACTTTTGCTTGTAGAGATAAAAAAAAAAGCAGTAGCCATTTTTTTATTTAAAAAATAAATAACGTAAAAATCATATTTTTTCTTTCTTAATTTTGGAAGGTATTGACGATATTGATTCTAAACAGTTGGGTTACAATCAAATTTAACACGTAAACATGTAACATTTGCTTAGATTCCAAATTTGGCTGGTAGGTATCTTTTTTTTTTTATTCAAAAAGAAAACTTTTAAAAAAAAAAAAAAAAGCAAATTTTTTTTTAAATGGGGGGCTCACAAATTAGAAAATGGTGAAATGCACTTATTATGCCAAATTATAGCCCATATTCTTATTTTGAAAGAGCGTGGATATTGGGTACCTTCCATAGATATATATAGAGAGTATTTACGGTAAAATTGGAGGTATAGTTGCCTACTTTTGTATCCCCCTAAAAGTTCTGATGTCAGACAGCTCCGTTTCCCCCCTAAAACACATTATTGCTATTTTATAACAATGCTATTATAAAATAATAATAATAATGTGGCCTTGTTTATTGAGTTTCCATCGTGTGATGGCATTGCCTGTGGCGCTTATTGATCGATGTTCTGGCCTCTGGCATGTGCTGAAGGGTCTGCGTTCTGATAAGATCCCCTGAGAACGTCGTTTGCAACAACAATGATTCATCGGGTCCCCAACCCGTTTCTCGCCACTGAAATTTCCATCAAATTTGAGAAATATTAACCCAATCCAAGAGATGTGAACACAAATCGCTAAAAAAAAAAGTGGGTGACGACATTGAATAACTAATCAATGCAATAACAGTTTTAGATCCTGTTAATTATCTGATGAACTAATACCTGTAGGCCAGGGGGATTCGGTCCACCAAAAACCTCGACAAAAACCATACCCTAAATCCGAAACCCACAGGCGCAGGATAGAAATCTGGTAACAGAACCCTCTATACATCACTCCAGCCAAAAACGCTCGCAAATATAAGTTTATAGATTTCACAAATAGATTTTTTTATGATGATGGAACCGTTCTAACCCTATTCTATGCCTTATGGCCATCTCGCAGAAGTCCCGGTACCGGAGCATTCTGGTATATACTACAAGCACAATGCATTGTTGGAGTTTGGAGTCCTTTCCTCTATAGACATTTATGAATAAGAGGGTCCCTCTAGGTGACTAAGACCAAGATACTCTATTATTTACTTTAAATCAGTATGATAAGTGTGTTTATCATTGGGATAAAATAGCCCGTACCCTACTAAGCAGGTGTCTGGAAACATATTATGTAAAAACTAGAACTGTTTTAAAACAGGAAAGTACTATTTTATGGGATACTAGTCATTTAAAAATTGCTGAAAGTTCTGGAATATCCAAAATATCCACTGACATCAGTGGGCGGTCCTGCTGGGGCTGTGACCGGTCCGGCAGATGTTAGTAGTGCGGCCCTGCTGGTGTCACGGGGCACACGCTGTGGTTGGAGGGGAAATAGGCAGGGGGTGAGGCATGACCCGCTCTGGCGACCCGAAGTTACCCTGTGGTGACCTGGAGACCCGGAGACGCGGTGCCTTCCCAGGAGTCTCTGGGCGAAACTCGGAGAGGTCCAAGGTATGGTCATGCCCGTATATCAATGCCACTTTTGGACTCATCTCAGCCAATGAGTAAAGCTATTCTGCAGCGGAAGTCACAGACCTCGGGTGGGCAGGACCACCAAGTACCATCGCATCTAAGTGTGTGAATGCACAAGTCTGCTTACCCCCAGTCCCATTGCATTCCCATTGGCATCTGGGTACTACAATTACCCCAGTGGCATCAACACGGACACCTACCAAAAAAGCCAACACCACAACCACCCACGGACACCAACATTGGCAAACAAAGGGGTCTTAGAAACAAAATATGAATTAGAAAGTTGAACGTTGTTTTCGGCCTGTCCTACGGAAATATATATATGAAATATAATAGCAAACTCCAGCGGCTTTTCTTTAAACCATACATCTTATTGCCGTCCCTTCCCCGAAGCACCAAAAGAAAGTGAGTTATGAGCTCACTGTTCTCCCGGCGGAGAGCGTTCCTAATAAAAACTTTGCATACCGGCTGGGTGTCCTCCCATTTGTCTCTGTTTTCCTCAGATAACAGGTTGCTGATGATCTGTACGAAGTTCTACCGAGGAGAAAAAACAAGACGGGAAAACAAGTTGGTATTTCCAGGCAATTAGCATACGGACAGATTGTTACCTACACGAGTTGTGAAGTTCCGGAGAACATTTTGATTCACCCACCATCTCCATGCATCTTTTAATGTTGTTCGTCGCATCTCATCCCACCTCTCACTGATTTAACATTTAATCCACAGATATAGTGAGGTGGGAGAAGAATAACAATGTTTGACGAACGCTTTTCTTTTTAAATTAAGTAATCCTTGCAGTAAATTATAAGCCTGTGATCCAAAATTCCAAAGAGACGTTCCATATACCTGAACAAAATCCTCACTGATACCCCGGTTATGCTGGAAGCAATAATCCTTAGCACCGACTCATTTAATTATGGTGTTTAATGGCCAGATATGTTGGGCAATGTCTTTTGAGACATCCAAGACGGCTAAGATATGACTCTTTGCTTGACCCCACTACCCAAACTTCTTTGCTTTGCTCATGACTGACATCTCTCCTCAACTGTTGCCAACCTTTTCCCACTCTTTATCTCGTTAAGTCAGACTCCCCCCTACTTATTCTAACAAAAAAAATACCTGTTCAGAATCTATCGTCCTAATACCCACAACCTACACCCTGAAAACCACCTGCGAGATCTCTTTGGCCATTGACTCCTCCGCAAGGGGCTCACTGCATGTAAATCGTCCTCACCTAAGCAGTCCCTCGCCTTCGGTCCCATTCCCTTTCACGAGAACAGAGACCCTCTTCTCCTTCTGTACCAGTAACGTGCGTTCATGTCTGGTTACTTTGTATATTGTAATTTTATAGACAATGTTGTATTCTCCCCTAATCTAGTAGGGCTATGGACCCTGCCGGGTGCTCTATAAGTAAAATGTAAAGTATTCCAATAACACAAACAAGTATTCAATATGTAGAAGTCCACTTTTATTCCGCACCTGTCCTCATCTACTCGCATCATGGAGTGCACTCACCTGAACGTCGTTGGACGTGGGGCTGTAGTAGGCTCTCCTAAAGATCTCAGTGAGATTCCTCAGAGTGTCGACTGTGGAGAACACGTCCCCGCTATAACTTGCCCCTTCTTGAGTGATGTCTACCAGGTTCTGTATCAAACCAGATAACCCTTCTCCGATCAACCCTCGCTGGGCTTTGGCTAGATGTTCCCTTATCTGCAAAACAAAGACAGGATTCAGTCGGCAAATCATACATCAGGGTGGCGAATGTCCAGGCCTTGAGGACCGGAAACAGACCAGGAATTGATGAAGCTGTCTGCCTTTGCTTTGGATATCTAGAAATGATGTCCTTCTTGCTGTCCCTGGTGCCGGAAATTAAACGTTCCTGCTTAAACTGTTACCTCTGACGTCAAAAAAAGTGGTCGGAAGGATTCTAATTACAATTTGATGAAACAGGGGCCCGACGCTAGGGTATACCCTGTGAACCCCGGCTGTTGAGTGAGAAGCCCTGACATCTTTGCCTTTGCTGGTAGAGTTCTTTGTTCCTGATCCCCACAGGTTCAGAGAGATGCAAGGAGTCTTGAGTTATGATGTCATGACTGTACATTGGCTGAGACATATCTGGCATACTCCCTCCATCCACGTGCTGATGATGAAATAAGGTAGTGTGAGGCCACCAGATGGACACACTTCTACACCTAACCTACTATAAAAGAGTAACATGCTGCCAAATGTACCCAGCCGATGGGTGCTTGCCTAAGGCCTGGCTGCTGGCCTTAAAGTGCTTGGGCACATTTTACATCCCAGTCCAATCCAGTGCAAAAAGACCACCGTAGCAGAAGATATGTCCTGGTTCAACCCACCTGCAAGAAGGTAAGTGAAGCTGATGTGGGGTTGATCAGGAAGGGCTTCATTTTTTTCTAGGCATGGGCCGCCACATATTCACTTATTAACAGATATGTTGTTTAAGGCATCAGTCTAGGTCCAATAATGCCACCTGGGGTAATAATCCTTCACCTTTCGGCTGTAGTATCCCACAAACCAGCCACATTCCAAGGTTTATCTTTCCTCCAAGAGATGCCTTCACAGTAGTTCTGTTCGACATGAGTACTCAGTTGGAAGACGTACGAGTCAGCCATTATATTTTTTTCCCCAATACCCTAGTTAAGAGCTTAAATGTCCTTGTGCGTACATATTAAATGTATGCACAGTCTGAGCAAGGAAGGTACAGAGGTGAGCCGGATTCAACGGGGAATTAGAAAGAGCCTGCCGTGTAGTTAATCATACAAATCAAAAGGCACTTACGCTTTTCAATTCACCAGATGTCTCGTATCTGGAAAGCAGTTTTGAGATACCACCAACCTACGTTATTATGTGATGAAAGCTCTTTGGATTATATGGTGGGGTAAAAGAACAAATTGAATTAACGCACAATAATAAGTCTGCGTGAAAATGCCAAACGTTTTCTCTTACCATCTGTTGGATATTCCTGTAGTCAAGGGAGACACATTTGATGTACGTTGGAGTCTCCCAGTAGGCATCTCCTTCTTCATCGAGGACACATTTCCGTAGAATAAGCCCTACGATGGAGGAAAGGTCCAGCATAAGGACGCAGAATAGTCTAGTTCTTTAAAAAGGATCGGCCACGTCTCAAATCCTACACTTTTAAAGTTTTATACACTAAATACGAGGACCAGAACCCCACCTTATGTGTCTTCCATGAGATCATGACCTATAATGAGCTTTCTCATTATGACGTTCCCTGAGGTTACATAGGGACTCCGTGATGTCACTCTACCGCCATTTTAACACTCAAATCGACATCATTTGGGCATTATAATTGCAAAAAAGATCAAGGGTCCCAGAGATAAAGTCGTTGGCCAGAACAACGCTGACCCGAGGAGTGGCGCCAACTATTCCACTGGCACCACTACTTCAAAACTTATCTCAAAATATCTTAAAAAGGTATTTTATTTTTAGAGTCATATTAATTGGATTTCGTGTGTACAATATCAGCGATACTGATTATACAGCGTTAATGCACAAAAATGTGGGTTTTTGGGCCCAAACTTACTCAAGGTTATTAGGCAGAGCTGTCGATACATTGACCTTGGGAATGGAAGGAACCAAAGTAACATTATTTAGACTCTGAGAAGCTCCTAGTTACTCTAGAGAAAGTTTAATTTAAACTTTTATACAACTTTTTATGAGTAGTTTTTTTGAGAAATCTCCCGGTACAAGGGAAAAATCCCCCCAAAAAATCACAAGAAATTATAAGTTAAAGGATGGAAAAAATATGAAGCTGTTGCTGACGGGTACTTCAACCGCTACTAAGAAAGGACCCTCGTGTGTCGTAGGGCTGATGCCTCTGACGCAGCATGTGTATAGGTGTAACGGTACAGGGGAAATATTAAAGCTTTCATTACCTGTGGCGTTCCGAGGACATCGAACTGCAGCTGTCTCTCCCGACGGGGTTTCTTGCCAAACAACAGCTGCAAAACTTTCCTCAGGACAAATCTCATGAGGTTCTTGATAGAAGAAAAGAACTATTGTTAAAGGTCATACCTTTTTCCCAATATATATAATTTTTGGTGAACGCGTACTGCTTGAAGACCATTATTTATCTTCTACCTTGCTTTTCCCTGTGATGTCTACGAGTGATCTTTTAATCGAATCCATATTTTTTCGATACTCTGTCCATTTATGTTCGGTTTTGGATGATGACTTAATGAATGATTTACTGTTACATGCCGACCTCTGGACAATGAGGCATCTATTTATTAGACTTGGTGCATTTGGTTTCCTACAAATTTTAATTTGAAATTTTTTTGTTAAAATCGTTAATTTCTTTCTTCTCTCTCTTTTTTTCTCTATCTATTCTCCTTTCTTCCTTTTTCTTATGTCTCTCCAACTCTTTTTTCTCTATCTTTATTTCTTCTCTCCCTTCCTCTTTCCCCATTTCTTTCTGTGAATCTCTCCTTTCCTCTCTCTCTCCCTCTCTCTCCCACTTACTTTTTTCCATAACTTTCTCCTCTCATAACTCTCTTTTTTTCACTTTCATTGCAACTTTTTCTCTTCTCCCTTTTTGTTTTTCTTTCCTCTTTCTCTTTTGTTCTCCCAATCTTTCTTCACTCTCTTCTCTTTCTTTCATTTCACTCTTCTCTTTTCACCTCCCTTCCCTTTTTCTCTCCCTGTTTTTTTGTTCTATCATTTACCTATCTCTCCTCCTACCTTTTTCCCTCCTACCAATCCTTCTTGCTTCCTTTCTCCATTACTTTCCCTCTCTTTCATCCTTCTTTCTCTCCCTATCTTTCAATCTTCCTCTCTACTCTTCTGCCTTTCCATCTCCCTTTTTTTTCTCACTCTATCTGAAAACACTAAAGACTCTGGCATGCTCTGCCCATATGGACTGAGAACTCCCCCAGTGACATGGGTATTATATATATATATATATTAGATACATGTCGATTATATTTTAAAGATTTCCAATGTCTAGCTACTTTCCAAGAGAAATGTAGGAGTGATGATTAACTTTTTTGCTGGCAAAAATTTCCGCCAGAAGGAAAATGCAAATCTTTTGGAAAAAAAAAATAAAATGTAAGTAAATTGCCAGCTTGTGTCATCTGCTCGTGATAAAACGTGTCTGGAAATGAGTCGTTACTAAGTCTTTCTTGGAGCCACTTTTTTACAAATGACTGGGAATGCTTAAAATCGAAATATCAAAAGTCTGCATCTTATGGACCAAAAGAGTATGTTTTGGCAAAAAATGCGTAGAGTCTTCCTTAAATCAAAACCCTCATATCTCAGATAAAACCATCACTGAATCCAGCACTGAAAACAATTCTTATTTAATATTCTTTTTAAGTTATTCTGGGCTTCAAGCAGCCAATCGGTGGAACAAAATGCACTTCAAGGGAGGATCCCTTTACTCCAAGAATCAAAAGAGATTTTTTTTATTGGGTGTTAATTATATATTTTGTAAAATCCAAAGTATTTCTTGACAGCTATATAATGAATGAATAAATGAATGAATGAATGAATGAATAAATGGAATGAAAAACTACCTATACATGATTTTTTTCTTACAAATAGTCAGGTGATCTCACTGCGTAATTGGATCCCATTGTGCCAGCTTTTGTACAAGAATTTTTTTTCACAGCCACATAACTAATTATACTGTCTGAATCATTCCCCGTCATCTTAATTAAATCAATTTTATTTTCTTTTACATTTAAAATCTGAATAAGGGGTCATTATCACTTGTCACTAATGATACGGTCAAGAGGAAGAATCTCATTATCTAATTTATAATTATATTACATGTACCATTACTGATACGTCCGTCTTTCACGGAGGCCGGCTTTCATTGATATGCATGGGACTCAATGGTGATTTAATTCAGAGCAACAGAATAACAACATCTATACAGCTAGAGGAACAAAAAATTATTTAGGTTCATTTTGCAGGATAGAGAAAAAAAACCGTTGGGCTAAGTGGTTCTTATCCGCCATCAAATTATTTGTTTCTATGCTTGGGGTAGGAAATACGGCAATGCAAGTCATGTGGTAGGTGGTGGAAGAAGTGGATGAAATGGAACTTGACCCCAACTTGAAGGTCTCTGAGACCTCACTAAGTTTAAGGATAATGGTCTGACGCAGCTGAAGGTGGAAGGACGTACTATCAGTGCCAGTAGGGTATTTATTGGGGTTGTTGCCCCACCGAGTCCTCTTTTGAGTAGGGTCTCAAAGGGAGATACTGGGGAAGTTGGGACAACTAGATCGGATTTAACCAACTAGCTCGTTGAGCAGAAGGCCAACTGGGAGCCCAATTGACCAATAGTAGAGCAGGACATTGGCCACCTTCCTCGAGATCTGCCGTATTAATACACCACTAACCAGTTCAAGTGAACCAAGTTACATCCAGTGGCGGAACTACCGGGGTCGCAGGGGTCGCGACTGCGACCGGGCCCTGGAGTTTTGCCAGTCAGGGGGGCCCAAGGGGTGTCAAGCGGTGAAAACGACCGCTCGGCAACTCTTGGGCCCCCCTGACTGACAGAAGTCCGGGACTCCTCTGCTCGCCGCCGCCGCTGCCCAGAGTGCAGCGTGAGGAGTTTGTCTCGGGTGCCGGCGCTTCACGCAGAGCGCCGGCATATGACGTCATATGCCGGCGCTCAGCAATGAAGCGCCGGCACCCGAGACAAACTCCTCACGCTGCACTCTGGGCAGCGGCAGCGGCTTCGGCGGCTCCCAACAGTTGAAGGTAAGTGACCGGGGAAGGGGTGGAGGGTAGATTGTGAGGGGGTGGTAGAGGGGGTAGATTGTGAGGAGGGGGGTAGATTGTGAGGAGGGGGGAGGGAGAGGAGAGTTGTGAGAAGGGGGTTAGGGAGGGAGAGGGGAGATTGTGAAGGGGAGGGAGAGGGGAGATTGTGAGAAGGGGGGTTAGGGAGGGAGAGGGGAGATTGTGAGAAGGGGGTTAGGGAGGGAGAGGGGATATTGTGAGAAAAGGGGGTTAGGGAGGGAGAGGGGAGATTGTGAGAAAGGGATAGATGAGGGGGTGGGGGGGGCCCCTTAACAGATTCTCGCACCGGGGCCCTGAGGTTTCTAGTTACGCCCCTGGTTACATCTCTGCTTTTGAACGCTGGCATACAAACCTTAATCAGTCGTCGGTCGCGTCTTAGATTCAGGAGCTGTATGCCCATCCCGTGCATGCTTACATTCAATTATTTAGATATGACATAAAACAAGGATTAGTTACTAAGTATTGCGATGGCGCAGAGATCTGACCAGCCTGTGCCAGTTTATCGTCGGAAAAGTCTCACCTGGGCACTTTTTTTCATTACACTGTTTGGTTTCCTCCGTGGGTCCAGGGCAAGCTTCTCCGCCAAAGAATGGCCCATAACAGGTCCTCTCTCTTTTCTGTGCACCTCCGCCGCATGTAGTCGTGCAGCCTCCCCATGTCCCCCAAACCTGCCACTTCCCGTCAACTGCGAAAACAAATACAAATCACGGAGACCTTTCTACCAAAGCCAGCCGGTTCAGGCATTGACTACAGTGCGGATATTTTGTTTGGGAAGCCAACATTTTACAGTTCGCTACGCAAATCTGACCCGTGTAATGGTGTTTACAGATTATAACTGTATTAAAAATCTGCAAAAGAGCAAACCTATTGATAAGTTCTTGATCGTCGTTGATCAATTAAGGCAGGTGGTTTGGGATAAGGGAGAGAAACCCAGCCGATTGATCAGGTAATGCTAGTTCTGCCATACTTTGCCACAGGTCTCAGATTCCCTGATGTCAAACAGCCCATGTAAAGGGATGCTAGATGCCTACTTTTATCATCGGTGCACATGTGACACTTGAGGGGCACACGGTAGTCTTGTGCCACCCCGTATGAGCTCATTCCTTCCATTGGACCCCCCTCACCTAGCCGTGGACCCTTACCGGCCCTGAGGTAAAGGCATTACACTAATATGACGTATATATTCATATATTTTAAATGCCGTCTGCGTACCGGGACACTGTGTTAAGAAGCATTCTCTCGTATCCGACCACTGTCCGTAGCACTCCGAGCCGCCGTACGACGGTCCGTTACACTCTCGCGTCCTCTTCTGGGTGCCGTTGGAGCAGCTGGCCGAGCACGCGCTCCAGCTAGACCATTCATTCCAGTTACCGTCCACTGGAAGCGGAAAGCACGGATATATAAAAAGGTTAATAAATACAATATAAATAAACAAATGACGGATCCCAAATAACTCTTTCTCTCTACATATACATACACAGTTACACGGTTACACGTAGCTATGGATACATCTGGAAACAATCAGATGCAAATTCAATGTTTTGTACCTTTTTTTTAATTTTTATGCCTAATTAATTATGCAAAACCGAATGAACAATCCTCAGCTTGTAAATTGTCATATTGAGGTAAATCGTGGCAATGTTTACTCGTCGTAAAGTTCATTTTGTGCAATTGAGCATATATGAGATTCAGAAATATACATTTCTCTTCAGCCGCTTAATCTTTATTGATACGTTTAATTAAGTCGGTGGGAATGCTTTACAGCTGCTGCAAATGTGGGTCCCCTGAAGTATTTGGGATAGGGGCTCCAGCTCCGCTGGGGATAATATATATAATGATATATATGTTGTACCTGGGCACAGGGCGATGTTGCAGAACTTGGTCTGTTTTTCCGGCCCGTTGCACGACTCGCCCCCAAACTGCGGTGGGTTACAGATGCGCGTTCTCTCCCGAAGCCCCCTGCCGCACGTCGACGAACACAGACTCCAGGGCGACCACTCGTCCCACGTCCCGTGCACTGCGCGGACACAACATTTTTAAAATGCAAAACAGGTAGAATATTTACGCTGTGATTGGCTGTCATGTGATTTCATATTTTGTGATTGAAATTAATTAACCATGAAGCCGTCAGATCGCGCAGAATTTCTATTCCACCAAACAACACAAAACATGATTTCACATAAAATGATTTTTATACCGACATTTTGTACACCTTTTATAACGTCCCCCCCCCCAAACCTGCCAGGATTTTAACTTGCGGCCCCCATCCAATGGTTTACGCTGCGCCCTCTGGCTCTCCCAATTTACATTTATGTCTTAGGTTCCTCTTTAGATTGTAAGCTCCAATGACCAGGTCCAAGCCAAGGAACTTCCTAAATGAGCTGACCCTGATATTCTATGCAGCCACTCACCAAATGGGTCCTTTGGAATCCTTGACTTGTCTTTAGCTAAAGATACACTTTATCGAGTCACCTGCAGTCAAGCAGGGATATCAACCATAACGTACTGGGAGCAAAAGCACCAACTGGGAGTCTTATATATGATCACAGCGGGGGAAGAGTAGGACAGAGTCACCTCCAGATTGTGTGACCCCAATCTGCCCCTTCACCCTGAGACTGGGGTAGAAACTCTGAAGAGCAAACCCTGAGAGTCCCCAGGTATGACCATGTCCTTCCAAACCTTTGTTGTTATTATTATACAGCACAGCACAAACCACCGGCACTATATTATATTAATAATAATAAATATAATAATAATAATAAATATAATAGTACATGACATCATCAAACAATGACGATGATAAACCACCAGTTCCCTTTTTTTTGGCCAATATTTGCTCTGGGGTAAGTTGCTATTGCCTGGGGTAAGTAGACATAGCGCACACATATACCAGGCCATTCGCCTATTGATCTTCTTTGCGCATGCACATTTTTATACCACAATAAACCAAAATTTGCACACACCAAATAGCTTGGTTCTTTTTTTTGCAAATAGATAGAAAGCACAGTTTCCATAAAAAAAGAAAGAAAAAGAAATATTGGGGGATCAGAATACATTCCAAGTTTAGCCGTAATTTTCTCGATTAACGTTTTTAGCGCCGCGGAAACACGCTGTTTTACAGGCTATGATGCCGCCCCCCCCCTCTACTTCCCCCAAGCCTACAAAGGGTTAAAAAGGTGTATTTAAAGGGGAAAAGAAACAATTGTAACATTCACAAACCACCCACTGTGCCTTTCAACACTGACCATTCTTCCACATCCGCCGTCGCCACGGCAACCGGCTCGGGGAAAATTACGAAATAAATACATACAAGCAATAACGCTGTTCCACGCGACGGCGAAACCAGTGAGGAACAAATGACTGGCTCATTACGTATTCACATATTTATTGCTTACTACGCTTAATGCAAAACAGCCCCCGCCACCCGGTAATTATCAACTTCAATGGAATTCGGAAATTTTATTAGAAGCCGCAAATAATTTCTCAAAGGCGTCGCAGCGTGAAAAGAAAACTAGGAATGAAATAGAACCGGTTTTATAGCGCTCAGAAAATGTGCTACACACCAAAAAAACATAAATAAATTAAAAAAGTGCCCTTTTCAAATTAAATACGGCTCTGTTTACATCGTTTCTTGCAAAATCATTTACAATGTTTACGAAAATTGTGTCCGGCAGTAAGTTGTCGGAAATGGCGGTTAAAGCAGGGCCTCGGATACGTGGGGGGGCTTCTCAAAGGTTGACGCACTGGGTGAAATCTCGATTAAATCAGATATTTTTAGGTAAGAGCCCCCAAAATATATATATATACGGTTTGGGTGCTTGATTGGTCAGAGGCAGACGGCATAGCTGCCAACTGTTGTGATTTGGTTGTCGTGCCGACAGACCGGCCGACAGATACCCAGCAATGCGTTCTTCTGGGAAGGAACTGGCGACATTGATGACGCCAATCACGATAACGGACACCGTCCATTACCGTCCAACACACGGTACATCTGAGAAGGTCCGGAGAAGGAACCCAGACAGACTCCAGTCGTGGTTCAAATACCAAATGAAGTAACATAACCATGGAGCCTCTTAATTATGTTTTTTGGGACAAAAGTGATTTTTATTCACCATTATCTGATCGGTTTTCTTGTACTTCCCCAACTATTCCAATCGCTGCCTGAACCAATCATTGACTTAACAGGGGAGGAACGTAATGGGGAATAATTATGCTGGGAAACTGGAAGTTAAGATGGCTACCCCCCATTTAAACTGTTATATTGGTTTATTTACTGTAAATAACTGTATAATGCGGGGTTTTGGGAACCATTAGAAATTAACTTTACGTAAAATCTGGTCAAATTTGCTCAACTGTGAAGCTGAAGAGTCCTCTAGATCGCCCTTGTAGCCAATTCACGGATCATGGGTTCTGCTCGTATCCCAAAATCTTCAAATGTGAGCCCAAAATACACCTTGTTCGGTAATCCTGCAGATTAACCCCCACCCTTCCCTTCCAATGGTTTTGCCAAAAAGCCCTTCTCTAAGGCTGATTAACAAAGACAGACAACGGGAGAAGAATGAATGAAGACAAAAAGAAAGAAAAAAAGCCGCAGAGAAGACAAAAAAAAGGAAGAACAAAGAGAGTCCTGTAATGACGCAGAGAAACAGAGGCCAGAAGAGACAGTCAGTCACCAGGCATGAGACCGAGGAACATAACTGTCCCAACGTAAAGTTTGACAGCAGATCAGACCCTTTCACCCCTTTCTGTTTATCGTACTGTAAAGACTCAGACCTTAATCAGTCGTT
>VKOC01005455.1:0-33643 GCA_009364415.1 Spea multiplicata | reverse complement strand
TTAAATCTGCATGAATCTTAACGGGAACGGAAAATCAAGACGGAAAAAAGCGGCCCGGGTTTTAATAAAGTGGCTTTTTTTTGGTGAATTAATTTATTTCCCGAGAGACTGATGCAATGTGAAGCCACAGCCGACGGTATACTCTGCGCACCTTCGCTGTCCCTCGGCGACCATGTGCTCTGCCTGTAGGCATGTTGCTTTCATTCAGATCAAACACCGCACGCCGTCTACACAAACTCAATGGGGAAAACAAGCACGCTGCTACCTATTTGCCTCCGGTTGGCGCGCAAAACAGGACTGGCGTTTTTTTTTGTTTCGGCATGAAAAACAGCCTCGTCCGTAGGGCAAAAAATAATAAGAAACAACCAACTTCATAATGAAGGCGCATCGAGCTATAAAGACCGGTGGCATTCATTACAAGACCCAGAAGCATGGCTAGGCCATCGTCGGAAAAGGGGGAAGGGCACATCTGTCTTGTCATTTTCCTAAAGGGCCCGAAAAACCCACCAAAAACTTAGCAGAGAAAAGGATATAATGTCGCATCGCGCTCAAAATCTGCCACTTTAACACCAAAAAAAAAGGAGAGAGAAACTGCTTCCTCCAGAGAAGACCGAAAAAACACACGTTATCATAAAAATAAACACTTATGGTGAATGCAGCGTGGTCGTCTCCGAACCCGACGCGTGAAAGGACGGTAACCCCCCCCCCCCCCGGAAAAAAAGCCCGGAATCCGATTTATTTTGGCACGCTGCCAGAATCGATGTCCAACTTGGCAATGTTTAAGGAATTTACCCCAACGTATAAACGCTTACCATCGACGTCTCTTTCTGTCGGTCAGCAGCACCGCGTCGGTGTAATCCTTTTGGGGGGGTGGGGGTGGAAAAAAAAGACGCGGGGTGCTCCGCGAACCCCGATGCATCGGATTCCCAGCGTGCTTCCATGTTGTAGATTCCATGTGCTTCCAGCACGCGCTCGGCTCAGTAGAATGCTCTGCTGTCGAAGGCACTCGACGTCATAGTGCAAACAGACAGGGAAAACACACACACCCCCTCCTCGCACACTCACATGTTCTGGTTCCTGTGTTCTGACGGGATGCTAGGCACATACAAAGCACGGGTCGCAACGAAGCGCTGGCCTTTAATTTAACTCCGAACTCTTTCTTTTCCCAAGCAGATCAAGTATAACAGGCAGAGCCGCGCTGGAAGCCTTGCCTCGCGCTGGAAGCCTTGCCTCGCGCTGGAAGCCTTGCCTCGCGCTGGAAGCCTTGCCTCGTGGACTGGCCCTGTGCTTCTGACACACAAGGCTCTTGTGAGAGTGGAGGAGGGGACGCGAGGAAGTCACAGGCTTTTAGCACTAAAGCTATGGACTGAAGAAGAGAGGGGGGGGTGGACACCTGGGTGAAGTTCTCCCCACCATGGCTGAAGCTCACAGCCATTCTCCTAAAACCTTCGAAGATCTTTGACGCCCGACACGTAGTTTGTAGTTTGTTTTTATGTTGTCGTTTTGCAACACAAATTGTAACAAAATGCTGGCGGCTACAAATCCGTTTAGGCGAATTTACTTGTCGCCAAAAGCGATCGATACGTTTGCAAGTCGCAAGCCGGCAGTTTTTATATATTACGGAATTTCCGTTACAAAAAAATAATAAAGGCAAATTATATCGTATACAATGTATCGCTGAAAAGCATGCTTGGGATCTGTAAGTGTATCGATCAATTTTGCAACAAGTTCATCATAAAAATTAGAAACTACTGAAAAAAGGGGGGGGGGTACAATCAAAACTATACCGCCTGATGCCTTCCGATGGGCGCATAAAACTAAGATAACATTTTATTTATAGAGGGTCAGCAGATTCCGTGGCGAGATTACAATAATTAAGAGTGAAAGTTAACAATTACCTTAAAATTGATAATATTCAAAATTAAAATGAACATGTACACAGAAGGAGATACAATCTATCCAGAGTGTGTGTGTATATATATATATATATATATATCTTAACTTAACTCCTTCTAAATTGTGAGCTCATTTTGCGCCGGGCCCTCCTCACCCCATGTTTCTGTAAGTCGAACTGTTATGTGATGCTCTACTTATTACGCCCCGTGTACCCATTGTACAGCGCTGCAGAATATGATGGTGCTATATAAAACAATATATATATATTATAGTATGTGGTATATGGAGGCAAACTGGTATGTCTGCTGATGACACATAATTAGGTAAGGTTATAAAGTCTGATCAGGATGTAGCGTCTCTTCGGAATGATTTGGATAAACCAGAGGACTGGGCAAATAAGTGGCAGATGAGATTCAATATAGAAAAGTGTAAGGTAATGCACTTTGGTACCACAAATAAGCATGCAACTTACACTCTTAAGGGCATTGCATTGGGAAAAAACAGAAAATGAGAAGGACTTGGGTATAATTGTAGACCATAGACTTGGCAACAAAGCGCAATGCCAGTCAGCGGCTGCAAAAGCCAGTAAGGTATTGGCATAAAGAGGAGAATTAAATCAGGAGATGGGAATGTAATTTTACCTCTTTATAAAGCAATGGGGAGGCCTCACCTGGAACATGCGGTGCAATTCTGGGCACCAGTGTTAAAGAAGGATGTTATAGAGCTGGAGAAAGTGGAGAGGCTACAAAGTTAATTAAAAGAATGGAGAATTTTAGTTATGAAGAAAGACTAGAAAAACTGTACTTGTTTTCACTTGAACAGAGACGGATCTGATCTCGTTGTACAAATACATACAAGGTCAGTATAAGCAGCTCTCTAGTGATCTATTCACCAAGAGGTCTCTACAAAAGACACGGGGCCATCAGCTGAGACTTGAGGAAAGGAGATTTCAGCATCGGCAGAGGAAAGGGTTCTTCGCAGTAAGAACAATAGGAATATGGAACTCTCTGCCTAGGGATGTTGTGTTATCGAACTCTGTGGATATTCTTAAGAAAGGTATGGATGATTTTCTGGTTCAGCTTAACACAAAAGGGCTACAACTGGTAAAAGGACAGTAGTATTAGCACGTTGATCCAGGGAGTAATCTGATTGCCGCTATGGAATCAAGAAGGATTTTTGTTCCCTGTTGTGGCATAATTGGTGATTGCACCGAGTAGGGTTTTTTTTGCCTTCTTTTAGATCAACTTTAGAACTAGGTATGGGTGAAAGGTGGAACTTGATGGACTGAAGTATTTTTTTCAACCTACTATACTATAACTATAACATTGTTAGAGATGGTTTTAAACAAGTGTGACACCACAATAACTCCCACATGTTGTCAGTGGACCTATGTGTCGCGCCCCGTGCCATGTGGCGGGCCTTTTGAGATTAGAGAGCGGAGCACAGACCGTTGTACCAGCTCCTACAGTCACACAGTGGTGCTCTCCAACTCCACATCCGTTACTTGAACTTTGTTGAACATTGTTTTCAATGTAGGGACCTGTGATTGGGAAGAGCTGTACTTTGAGGACATGGGGGGGGGGGGCGTGAGCCAAAATTTATGTTGAATCCAAAGATATCTGGTGTGAATCCTGCACTTCTAGAATATTCACATGTCGCAAAAGTCAATGAAATCAAGTCCGGTTCAATCTGCTGCCTTGTAGTCATCCGAGTTCATTGTACTGCGCCATGCGTGACAAAATACACTTAATAGAATGTGTCGCACAAAATTGATTTTCACCTCTCTGCCAGCCTCAGATGGACATTTTAAGAGACACCCTATTTTTTATACTAACCATATAGTGCGTCTCTCTTCTGTGCCCAGATAAATGTCAGACAGCATAGGGCATAGTGCTGGATGTTACGTGACCCTGCAGTTCACCGCGAGTTTGTTCGCAGCTAGAGAGAAAACCGCAGGTGAAGTAAGGGAGTGAATAACGGAGGGGTATGTACGTCGGAAAGTATTTGTGTGTCAGCATGAATGTGTATGTGTAAATGTATAAGCACGGATGTGCACGTACTTGTAAAATGTGTATGCATGCATATGGATGTGTATGTAGAAGTTTTCATTTGTGAGCATGAATGTGTATATGTAAGTGTGTGTGAGTATGAATGTGTATGTGTAAGTGTATGTGCTAGCATGAGGGTCTAACTGTGCGTTAGTGAGGATGTGTAAGCGTGTGCATGTGTGTTAATGTGAGTGTGTATAAATGAGAGATTGTATGTGAGTTATCGAGCAAGGGCCAAGGGGCCGATGGGGTCAGATCTCCCTTACCGGTACATTATACAGAGCCAGCTTAGCTCTTCTTACAGTAAAAGCTCTCTGGGGTTGGTCCTTTATAATGCGAGTGAAGTCAGATAGCTGAAGAAATGTTTTCTATAAACCCCAGGGTTAGTGAATACCCCTGAAAGACAATCCAGGGCCCTAATAAGGCCAAAACTTTTCCTTCCTCATACCTTTCTCATCCCCACGTATACAGATGAATATGAGATTATTTGGAAGGTCACTAAAAGGTTACATGTCAGACAGAGTTTGACAATTTTGTTTGCAAAACTTTTTCCAGCCCCAGCTAATAAGATATGTATCTTAACGCAGCTGCCGTTTACAAAACCATTTCAAGGGGAACTCCAGCCCTGGTTCATGTAAAATACATATAGGAGCCCATTTTGCATAGGATTTTACTTTATGCAAATTGGCGCAGGCATTGTTTAGTTATCGGATGATGGGACTTGTTTTATTTAACACCACCGCCTGGTTGCCTATACTGAAAGCAGTCAGCCCCATGCACCGTAGCACTGGAACCACTTCTAGTAGGGGCAGCCAATCACATGCCTGCTTCCTGAATACTGCATGCATGCAATTGGCTGCCGCTACTCAAAGGAAGTCCCACGTTGCATGAGCAGGAAGCGTTCTTAGGTATGCTTCCTGCTTATACTTCCTGGTATTACCAAAGCCAAGGAGGAGGAAAATATTAACCCTTGTTGTCTTCTACATCATCGTGGACACGTTCGTCTATGTTGTGTCGCATAATAATGCGCACACACCTGAGAGAGGATTCTAGGCTTGCGGACTATCTAGCCGCCATATACGTAGTATTTAGCTCCATACTGACTGCCTATACCAGCACAGTGATAAAGGCCGGGAACTTTAAGAGAAGATACGTCTAAATTTAACCCATTCAGGTGCTAGTAAAGTGGCCGGGACAAAGAATACTGAATAGTTATTCATTTTTCGATAGAACCCAAGGAGAAAAACCACGTACCCTCTGAGTACATTACAGAATTAGAGTATCTTTTAACAATGCAAGTTGTCTTGGAAACAAAGGTCATTTTGTCGTTTTCCGCGAACATGACACAATACTTTAATGCTTTTTTTTTCCCCCTCTTTTTTTAGTACACAAATTTACTTGAAGGTCCCTGAGATCTTTATTTTCCATGTTTAGATAACCTTGTACATTGCTTGCTCACTTTTGATAAGCAGATAAGAGTCGCCACATCAAAGGTTGAGTAATTAAACCGTGAAGTCTTCACTCAGTTATGTTACCACGCAGAACGGTCACGCAAGGGTACCGAATCCTACTCTCGCCTGCTGCAAAATTGCCAGTTTTAGGGTTTACATGCAATCAAACTGCTGACATCATTGATCAAAGTATTACATATAACTGCAATAGGGCGACCATACGAGACATTAATACGAGGACACATATTTGCTTCCCATGTAAAATGTGTGCTGACAAACTACAATGTCCAATCGTCCCAAGTGTTCCTCCTGAGAGGCAAGGTTTCAGTCCATCACAAGGAGCTAGAGGGGGATAACGTTGATTATTAATGGAGCTCATCCAAAACTGATAGGGTTGGACATGATTGCCACCGTAATCAGTGACACGAGTCTTTATTTGGAGAATAAAGTGGTTGGAGGGTCGTTGGCTGGGCCTTTGGGCATCAAGGCTGTAGGCAAGCGACCATGTCAGCCAGTGATA
Source organism: Spea multiplicata (assembly GCA_009364415.1). Lineage (NCBI taxonomy): Eukaryota > Metazoa > Chordata > Amphibia > Anura > Pelobatidae > Spea > Spea multiplicata. Next base: position 27,728 of record VKOC01005455.1, on the reverse strand, counting down.
TGCCACTTGTTTCCAAGACCTTTCCCAAGTGAATATCATCGTAACCAACATCTGAATCATCCACAAAGGGGTCCGCCTGGCCATATTTTGAGACACAGGTGTAGACATCACAGGCAATGTAGGCAAGCATAGCATATACCCCAAACCCAGCGTAATAGTAGGGACATTCCACCGGCAGGGGCCATAGCGGGACTGTTGGCACCTACTAAATTCCCACCTGACAGTTACTTCATAAGTGTTCTCCCAGCAGAGGTGGTAGAGGGTAATACAATGCGGGAATTTAAACATACATGGGATAGGCATACAGCTCCTGAATGTAAGACGAGACCGACGACCAGTCTGGGTATTTACATCAAGAAAAATAGGTAGACTAGATGGGCCAAACGAGTCTTATCTGTTTCGGTTTTATCAGACACACTAAAATCGGCATAATTGGCATAGATGGAGAATTAAATAAGGGAGAAACAGACTAATAGATGAAAAGCCAAATACAAAAAAAGCAATAAGGATTTATTAATCTTATTTTGTTCCATTGTGATATCTTCCAAATTGTGTTTCTATCCCTAAAGCACCTGAAATCCAAGGTTTCCATAGCAACTGCCTATGAGTCAGAATAGGTTTGCAATGAACCATATGAAAGGAGACAGCTGAGGACAATGCAAGATGTGAACATAAACAACGGGTGGCAAAAAAACCCAAAACTATTTCATTATTTGTTTTCTCACTTAAGTAGCTTTTTAAAACTATGATGTCATTTTCAGTTTAAAAAAAATAAAAACCTTCACCTTATAGATCGTTTATGGCATCTGTATATTTGCAACATATGCGTTTCCGCTCCTTCTTCTAGACGCGCCAAGTGACTTCATTCGAGAGGCAGGACTTCATCAGAAATGCCATAAAGCATCAGCTTGGTGTGGTGCTTGTGTTGGGAATGTCCCCCAACGATCACATGACAGCCTATAATGGTTACCTACATACTAGGTTAAAGTTAATAGGAAATATATCACTGTATACAACGTTATATTTCATGCTCAAGGGAAAATATTTTTTCCCATGGGAAATTCCATCTAAAGAACTCCTGGATGTTGCCCATGTAATAGTGTATAATATATATATATATATATATATAATTAAAAAAAAGAATTCATGGGTTCTGAAGTAAACGTAGAATATTTATATATTACATACCAGCCTGTAAATAGGTTCCAGTATACTCTTTAGTACGACTCTTCACATGAGTATGGCTTTTTGCCTAAATATCTTCCAAGTTAAATTTAGCATGTGAGCAAATGCTTAAAAAATAACTCAACCTAATGACAAGGGGCTTGCGGGGCGGGGGGGATTTATTTTAGGCAACTTTGGTGCCATTGCTCTTAATTTATTTTATTTGCTTGTAAGATACAAATGTAATGATGTCACAGCATCAGAGTAGAGTCGGTGTAATAGGGGTTTATACCTTAAAAAAACGTACATTGATTTTATTAATGCAGTGTATTTGAGGTGGGGGGGGGGTTAAGGTAAAGCTAAGTGGCCCTATTGGCCCCTCCTCAGTAATCCACAAATGCACTGGCACATATTTTTACACATACTCTCACGCTAACACACGAGCGCACGCTTACACACACGCCTGCACCTCTTGCTAACATACACTCCATGTAGCCACTGGTTCCCCATAGACTGTTTGATTTATTCAGGTTAAAACAAACCATAGATGGATTAATTCAGTCTGAAAATATTGCGAAGGGGACCCATCATTAATGCAAGTGATAAAATAAGTTTTATAAAGAAAAAAAACACATAGTCAATTTTGGGGGCTTCCCAGGGTAGGATACCTAGAGCTCTCCGTTCTGGGAGGGTGGCTTCATAAGGGGTGGGGCTATCCATGTATAGAGGCGGGGCTAGACAAACTTAAATTGGTAGGGAGTAAGAGGAGCAGTGGGTGGGGAGTGGTTGGATAGTGGGTGGGGAGTGGTTGGATAGTGGGTGGGGGAGTGGGTGATAGTGGGAGATGGATGGGGAGTGGTGGAGTGGGGGAGTGGGTGGATAGTGGGTGGGGAGTGGTGGATAGTGGGTGGGAGTGGTGGATAGTGGGTGGGAGTGGTTGGATAGTGGGTGGGGAGTGGGCATAGTCTCTGCCCAGGAAGGGGACCAGGAGAACCGGGGAAGCAGCTCTTCACCCATAGACTCTGGCTTATATTCGGTTATCACCTGTCCCATTTAGTGGGACCACAAGCTGCTTAACCGGCCATACCTGTCACATATTATCCATGACATCACCGGCATGGGACAAGAAAAAAGTTGGTAAGTATGATGTGTAAATACAGCTACAGAATCCTCGACTCATCCCGCTACTGGGTACATGCGCGGCCTGTAGAGAGTTAAAACCTCTAGCTTCTCGACTCGACTTTTTCAGCTCACCGGGCTTTTTGGCCGTTCTTCAAAGAGAAAGATACACAGTTAATACCAAATATGCATCTGCCTGCGCCGCGCTCGCCCGGGTAATGAATCAGGGCGCTTATTGTTTTGGATTACGTTGACATTTTGCTCCGAGCGGCTCCTGCCAAAAGACGCCCCCCCCCCCTTGGTTCTGTAACGAGAAAGGTTTATAAAAGCAGAGTCAATTGGGGTTCCTGACTTATGTGGGATGAACTGTAATTTCTTGCGGGGATCTGCTTGCATTCCAAAAAAACATCTGCTTCTTGTCTTTTGCATAATATAAAAATATAAGGCATTTTTAGCAAAAAAAAATAAAATAATATATATATTTATACTCGCACCAAATGACTTGAGAACGGCCGGCAAAGTCATCTGGAGAAACTTGGCATTTAGTAATGTAATGTAAATAAAGGATATGCGTTACTCTGGTACCGGTTCCAAGGATCCTTTAAGGATCCAGATGTTTCCCTGACCCAGATTTCCCTGTGTATGTCGCAACGCCAAGTGCTAACGGTTACAAACTGTCCCGTGGACTGTGTCAGGGTTCCGGCGGTCAGCGGTAAACAGACGGTGTTACCGAGTTATGTAACGCGTCGCTAATCCTCGGGAAAAATACAACTTCGTCGCATGTTTAAAGTCTAACTTGCGCAAGAGCGAGACACTCGGCTACTTTACGCGCAGATCAGCTCAGCCCAGGAGACTTCTTTTTTTATATAATAACCCCCATCAAGGTCTCAACTTATTAGGAGTAATAAATGATTGTTTTTTTGTGTAATAATTATGTCTTTCTTAACGTGTATTGAGTTTATTGTCACTTTTGGTGTTATTGTTAACTTTCGCTCTCCTTTTATTGTTACAGCGCAACGGAATCTGCCGGCGCCATATAAATAAATGTAATATAATAATATATTCTCTCTCATTTGTTTGACTATTGTCATTATTACGCGTTCTCCTCCTTCTACAGCCATGCGGAATCTGCCAGCGCTATATAAATAAAAGATAATAATCTGTGGGACTGGCGAACATCGCGATTCTTGTTTGGACAGCCTTCCTCCTCAATAAATATTTCTCTAAGCCTATATGGTCACGCGGCATATCGCCCTTTAAATGTCTAGAACAGGGGTGTCCAAACTGCGGCCCTCCAGCTGCTGCAGGACTACATCTCCCATACTCCTCAGCCAGCCCCTTAGCTGAAGGAGCATTGTGGGAGATGTAGTCCTGCAGCAGCTGGAGGGCCGCAGTTTGGACACCCCTGGTCTAGAATAGCTAGAATACTGATATCCAGGTGTCCTAATCCATAATAAACATGGGGACATTTCTTGAAAGTCTGATTTAATTATACATCACACAGGGCCATTAAGCCCTTCTTGCAGGAGGTCATCACTGCGGTGACCACAACGGCCATGTTTTTCCAGGATGCGTATCATTTTTACACATGGCTGACCAGCCCAGATAAAACGTATGTGGGATGTATAACCTTCCATAAGTCTCTACATCCCGGATACCGCAGGGCAGCATTTTATCTGGACTGGTCAGCAATATGTAAATAATATATGTGTCCTGGAAAACATGGCGGATGTGGTCAACCTAGATGGTCCTTCAGAAGTCATTATGAGTTAAAGCTCTAAACGCGCTTCCGAAATCCTGAATGAATATTTTGGCCAAAAAGATATAATCTGCTAATATCCTATACGGCGTTTGATCGTTGTTAGTGCTAAGCTTTTACGCCGCGGCGGGATAATCAGATTAAATTAACATCTCTAATGGGAACAGAAGGTACAAGCATTCTATGCGTCTCCTAATTAATCACTTGCGTCCTCAGAGATTTCCGTTTTTACCCAGGCTAGGAATGCATTTGATTTATAAAAAGAGGATTTCCACCAATTTATTACATTACTGGTATCATATTAAATAAATTCCATTCTTGCGTATCAGCCATTTGTTTCTCGAGTTCTCGCTCTGTTATCTGAGCCCCGATCTACTAGATAAATCTACTGAATCCTTATCATACGGCATGGTTGTAAACAATAGAATGTCTCGGCCTTAATCACAAAGAAGGACCCTCTGAAAGAGTGAGGCATGTTGTAGATGATATCATTTATGGCATTACATTACAATTATTTACAGCATTAAACTGTATGCTGGCCAAGAGTTATGGACACTGTTGTTCAGAGGAGATGGAAGGTGTTGTCAATCCCCGAGCGTGACTGTATGGGATACTTCTTTTTTTTAATCAATCCTTGTTTTAAATTGAAACTGATTAAATATATTGATAAATATTGAGTTACACATACACATTCATATGCTCACATACAGTTACACATACACATTCATGCACACATACAGTTACACATACACATTCATGCACACATACAGTTACACATACACATTCATGCACACATACAGTTACACATACACATTCATATTAAAACACACTTGCACTTATACATACATTCTCATTCTAACTGACATAAATTCATACATACTCTCTCACTTACCCCCTCACTCACTCGCGCCACCCCTTACATCACTGGCAGCTTTCTCTCCGGCTACTCGCACACTGTGAGCAGCCTCGCTTTCATTGTGGGGTCGTGTAACCTTGCGTTATACGTTCCCACTGCATTGCTGGCTCCCTGTGCCGGCCCAAATTTTTCACAAAGGGCTGGTCCGACCTTAACTGGGCCAGGTTTCGCCCCTCCTCCGCTGCCCCCCAGGGCCAGCCCGCCCTGATCTAGATACTGTATAGTGGACAACCACAGCCCCGACATCTTCATCATTATCTGTTCCCAAGGCATTGGCATAACCCAAACTCCAGATTTAAAGCCAAGCGAGCTCCCTGCTTTATATAGAGAATGGAATAAAACTGTGCATGTTTAGGCAAAATAAAGCAACCTAAGGGCAATGTATATCTCAAGAGATTCTCTTCCCACGGTGAAATGTATAATTATACGCCAAGGTGATGCGTAGAACTGATTTGTTACGCAATCATGATCTGGTAAATCTCATTGCCGCAACATGTTACCATAATTATAGCTTGTGAAGAATATTTATGAAAGAAGAACAAACATATTATACCGGTGGATACATTAATGTTCCATAAAAGGGAAATTAGTGTGATAATTAAAATATAAATTTGCTTTTAAATACATGCTCCCCATTTCATATGGTTGGTTAGTTAGGAACATTTGCTAATTGCACGCAGGGCAAAATATGCCCCGAGGGGGCGGAAACCTACAATTTACACGTTTTTCAACTACTCTGTACCCGTTTTAGATTTATTTGCGTATACCCCTGCATGGGAATTTGCCCACGTTGACCGCCCCTTTCTCCTGTGGACCCTTCATTCTCATGGCATGGTGGTTTTCTGGTTTAATGCAACCACTCTGTACCTTTTAGTGTCTCCCTCTCGCCCGACCTTTCCCCTACCACCCTCTTTTGGTTCCTCGGGGCTGAATTTTGGGACCTCTATTCCATCTCCTCTCATGGTCATCTAACGTCTCCTTTGGGATTCCAGTACCAGACCCTACGCTGGCGATACGCTGAATGATTTCTCCCGACTCTCTCCTTTTAAGAATTTGTCAATCTACCCAAGTTCTTTGGTGTGACAACATCTACCGGCTTTCACCCCTCCAATCCATCCTTGGACATCTATGCCATCGCTCTCCATCTGCTGCCCACAGTGCCCGTGCCTTATTGATCCCCCCGTAACCTCCAGAATTACATTTAATCCCCACACCCCCCCACTCCCCATACCCTATACTCTCCAAATGCCCTAATAACCGCCCTCTCCAGCTTTCCCATGATTTGCATTTCACCGTTATCACCATCTGAGGTTCCCGGCCGGAGGACATCATTCCGAATATCTTTACCTCCTGACTTGGAACGTCTTTCGCAAGGACTATTATTAGATCCATTAGCAAGATATTACAATGGTGTTTTTCTGTTGGGCTACAGAAGGGTTAATATTTGAAGAGTCAGCTGATATAGGTAAGGATATAGGGTGAGTCATGGCGGTGTTTGAACCCGCCTGCTTCTACGAGCTGTCATTACTGACAGCGTGGGAACTCTCTCTCCTAACGCAGTGACAGGGATGACCTCATGCGAGCCGACGGATCATGAGGTCATAGTCTAAATCTTGAGGGTCGGGAGGCTTGGTTACAATGTAAGGGAGGTTTACTTTACTGATGAGAGTGGTGGATAAGTGGAACAGCCACCCAGCAGGTGTCATCGCGTGAACACCTGGTTGCACAGAGCCTCCTTTGCTAATTGAGAGTCCAAGTTCCCGGTTGTAGACAACATTCCATCTGCAAATGTATCAGAGACCCGAGAGATCCAGCAGCTTCTCCTGTAAGACCAGTAAGAGATTTTAATTTGCAGGTAATTATTCTTTCTTTCGGGTACAAACAGATACCGTCAAATTAACCTGAAGGATCCTTGGCAGGCTTCCTCTCTGTGCCTTGGATTACATTGGATGAAGAGGATTGGAGGGGCTCTAGCAGCATTACGCAATACGATTCATCTATGTAGGGCCCCTTTAATGCCCTTTCAATCATTTCTTTTTATTATTGACTATGAATTTTTTGTGTTTTTATTATTTTATTATTATTTCGTTTCCTGGTATCCACAAAAAAATACAAAATAATGCAGAATCCCGCCGCTGCCGCGTCATACGAAACCCGATTATAATTTTATTCATGTGCTATCATTTTTATTAAACCCTTTGGGGTCAGAGATCATCTACAGATGGCACCAAAAAAAAAATAATCTCCAAAAAACAGGAGGTTTCTGATCTTTTGTAGTTAGCTGTGACATCATAGATTCAGTTTTGTGACAAAGCACCGAGACTGCGTATTTCGTCTTACTTTATGCAATTGAAACGGTGAAAAATGAAGCCAGCGGATGGCGTTCATGCGCGTAGCGTCATACATCATAGCTACATGCACACCCAGGGTGCACTGGAATGATTTAGTGCGCATGCAAATGGCTTCCTATACCCAGGTGTGCACTTCCAAAAATCACGGCAAACTCTGAGGTCATAGGCTGCCAGCATGTGCACCAGATCAAAAAAAAAAAACAGATGCATTATGGGTAACGGGAGGTCCACAGGCTTCGCTTTCATGCCGCGGGTCTGGAAATATTGCACAGCTCTGCGGCTACAGCCAGTTAAACAAATATCACAGTCCATGTGGTATAGATAAGTAAACTGAAGGGGTAGTATATAGATGGAACAGCCTCCCAGCAGAAGTGGTAGAGGCTAATACAGTGGGGGGATTTAAGCATGCATGGGGTAGACATACGGCTCCTGAAGATGAGATGAAGAACTGATTAGGGTCTGAGGCTTTACATCATAAAAGATGGGCCCAGTGGGTCTTATCTGCTCCGCTGACATCAAAGTTCCTCCTAGGTTTTCTTTCACGTAAGACAAAAAAATAAGTCAGAAGTTTAGGAAAATGAGGGAAAATGGTTGTTTGCGGCAGCGATGATGTTTATTTTTACTTACTTTACATTCTGCTGCCTTCAGATCAATCTATGGATCTGTTTCCTAGAAACGTCATTGAAGCGGATCCTGCCTAACCTCGGAGATCTCGCACGATAAAGCAGATCTTTGCGCTTCGCACGCACCTCGCCCGATCCTCGCCCGATCCCTTCTATTCTACTCGCTGGACTATAGATTCAGTGGGTAAAACGCGCATATATATGGATTAAAGGGTTAATAAAGGGGCGGCCCCGCTGATGTCATATCCCAGCGCTCTGTGACATAAAGGTTTATAGATGCTTTGCTGCCACCGTAGGCCTAGTGAGCCTTCGCCGACAATACGTCACCGCCAAAAACTGTTCCCAAAGGGCCGGTCCGACCTAGAAAGGGCCGGTTGTGGTCAGATGTGGGCAGGCCTGCATGAAAGGAGAGTAAAAGGGGAGAAATAGCTGCAAATGAAGTAAGGGGTGAGTGAGAGGGTGAGGGAGGGAGTAGGTATGCATGTCAGAGTGAGAGTGTATGTATAAGTGTGTGTGTGTGAGCATGAATATTAATGCTGTGTGTTAGCATGAAGGTTAGCATGTGTTTGTGCGTTAACATGAATGGGTGTGTGTATGTGTCAGCATGACTGTGTATGTGTGAGTGAGCATGAATGTGTAAGTGTGTGGTGGCATGAATGTGTATGTGTGAGTGAGCATGAATGTGTAAGTGTGTGGTGGCATGAATGTGTATGTGTGAGTGAGCATGAATGTGTAAGTGTGTGGTGGCATGAATGTGTATGGGTGTGAGCATGAATGTGTATATGTAAGTGTGTGAGACCGATTGTGTGTTAGTATGTGAGTGTGTGTGTGTTAATATGTGGTGCCTGCTGGTCACTGGGCTCATTCAGCACTTTCTAATACTTTGTAATACAGGAAGTAGGAGGAGGCTTTAAAGGAGAGCCCCGAGTGCCCAAAGCAAAATGAATCTCCCAACAGGTAGCGGGAAATCTATAAAACTGCTTGACGTCATGTATTTAATTATTTTTTTTAATTAAAGAGGATATGTTTGTTTTAATTGCTCCTTTGTTCTGTGTTTCTCTTGCTCATTGTGAGATCTTGTGAAATAATCTGCGGCGCGGCCAATCGCAGGGAGGTGCAGTTTGTAAAACGCCTTTCCCAAGTTCATCAGCAGGATTTGTTCGTGACTTTTGGTACTCTCTCTCTCTCTCTGTACAAGCGTTTAGCCATCATCGTCCGCCTCCGTCGTGTCTGAGAGGGTAGTAGATAAATGGAACAGCCTCCCGGCAGAAGTGGTAGGGGCTAATACAGTGGACAGGCATATGGCTTGCATCACTAAAAGCGAGCAGACTAGCTGGGGCCGAATGGGTCGATATGCTGAATGTACATGGACCCGCGAGGACGAGGAGACGGTTAGTTCGCACTCACACTCACTATCTGGCTGTGCCCCCCCCATGCTCTAACCTGTTCCTTTTGTGATAAGTGTATCTGCTGGCGCCAGAATCGCCATTTCCAGGGACGCTCGGCTTTTGGTCACGGTGGATTTTTTTTTTTGCAAATGAGGCTATTCCTTGTCAACGCAAAGGAGATAACGTGACGAGCGTGCGCTTCTGAGTAGAGACTCTGCAGAGTGTGGATAATGCCCCGTGCCCCCGACTCCGCGCCCCTCCTTACCGTTCACACAAAACATAACGGCTCCTCTCATAATAAAAGTCTGCACTCCGGGGAGTCCAGCCCGGGCCGCAGAGTGCCAAACAGTCCCAGTAACTCGGATAGTCCTGACCACTGCCCGTCCTGGTCAGAGAGACACAGAATTTGGCAGCAGACTGGACCATTCAGACCTCAATCGGTCTCGTCTTAGATTGAGGAGCCGTATGCCTATCCCATGCATGTTTAACCTCCCTCACTGTATTAGCCTCTACCACTTCTGCTGGGAAGCCGTTGCACTTGTCTACCACTCTCTCAGTGAAGCAAAAGTCCCAATATCCTGCATGCACAATAGAGGAGTAGCTGGGGCATTGCATAACAAAGCATCCACATAACAGGAGCAGAGCATGGTGTGATGTCATGGTGCGATCTGCGTAATGTGGGTGGAGCCCTTCATGATGTCATGGCCGTTGGATATCCTGATGAAGGATAGCCAGAAGCTTGCATGCAGTTGCAGTATGTACATTAGCAACATACATTAGGACTGTAAAGACATGTTAAAGGTTAACCCTTTAAACCGGATATAAACCGGGGTGAAAATCTCCTGCTGGTAATTAGCTTCCCCCCCCCTGTATGGCTGTTAGTACAGCTGTTACCCCTCCGAGTGTCAGATTAACGACCATAGGAAGTCAGGGGATCAAACCGAAGCCTCCAAATATAAATGCGCGCTGTCTCTTTAAATATCACAAACCCGTAAATCAGCCCTTCGTAAAGCCATTCAAAAAATCCGGAATTTGAGTAAATATTATTAAAAAAATCCTGGGGAGGAGATGTTGGAACAAGAAGTCACGGCCTCAAACTAGAGAGTCAGAGGCTTCGATGTAATGTAAGGAATTTTTACGTTACTGAGAGGGTGGTGGATGAGTGGAACAGCCTCCCAGCAGAAGTGGTAGAGGGTAATACAGTGAGGGGATTTAAACATGCACGGGATAGGCATACGGCTCCTGAATGTAAGTTGAGACCAGCTAGATTCTACGTATGGATAAGGAATAGTTACTCTCCCGCATGTGTCGCTTTAGTATAACAGAGCCAAATATTTCTTTTTCCTGTTTCCTAATGTGTTCGTCAATACTTATTCCTCCCCGTCTGTGACGTCTCTGTACGCGGATTATTCCTTCGCCCACTTAAGCCCCTTTAATGGGCGCGTCGTTGAGTTCTGCCTTATTAATGAGCCGTAATGTCCCTAACAATCCCCCCCAGAGCGCAGAGCTTTTAAGGAAGGCTGGAGAAGACCTCACGGACATTGTAGCCATGTGGGCTATTCCCGGCCATATTTATAGGCGCGGCACCATCACGCCGCGTTGCCCATTTGCCTGTACAGTTGTATTTCCGCCCATACAACCATGACTTTGCCAGATATGGCGCTATATAAAAAAATTAAATGATGATAATAATAAAATATAATGATAATTATTAATATTATTATTATATTTTATTTTTAATTATTATTATATATTTATTTTTTATTTAGATTATTATTATTAATATTTTATTATTATTTTATTTATTATTTATTATTATTATTTATTATTATTATCATTATTATTATTATTGTCGTCACTACAGCCAGAGCTAAAATGTTAGGTTAGAAAATATATATTTCATTGTGAAAGTTGTTTCCCCCAAACTCTCCCCTTAGTGAATAGACCCCTAGAAAAGGCTTTGTAGGGCACTCTAGCTTATCTAGTAGGTGGCCATGCCACTGGCATGAATGGGTCAATGGGGCAAACGGCAAGGGGACCACATCATGAAAGAGAAGCTGGCCAGGGCCGTGTGATCTGCTCAGAGATCCCCCGGAAGGGGCAATAAATGTAGAACTGATTGCAAGCTCTTCGCCATAGGGAGGAGGAACCAGGCTTCCCGTCTCTGCGTCCTGCCCAGTGCTTTCCTGCGCGATTCCGGGAGCTCCAACTGATTCCAATCACAGAATACCCAAAATGTGCTGAGGTGGGAATCCGCCGTTTGCTACCACAGTGTATTTTCTGCCCCATTTAGCAGTCAGAAGCTGCTTAGCTCCGCAGGATACAATAGCCCCCATTGTTCTGCCCTCTCCTCTGGAGGCCGGCGCTGCCATCAGATAGCCAGAGATACGGCCCGGCTTTCTGTCTGAAGGGGCAGCTGATCCGCAAGCCCAATGAGCCCAGGCCTCTCTTTTTTTTTTAGAGGTAAATCTAATTATTATCATTTCAGCCACATGGTGCGATCTGATAACACGAAGCCAGTTGTCTCTGCCGCAGAAGACAGACCCCCTTCTTTACTCCACATCAAAAGGTTTTTTTTTTGTTTTTTTTTTTTGGTATTTCATTAAAAAAAAACAAAAAAACCCAGCAAATCCCGTGTGTTCTCCCGTCCGGACGCTCCGCTAACACAGCCTTTTTTAATTCAATTCGCTTCCGCACCACAGCGTGCTGTAAATACACCGGGATTACGTGAAAAAATATTGATTATAAAAATAACAAGTTATTCCAGATGAGTTTTCGGCTATTAGCGGAACCGTCTGGCGGAGTCGGAATTGATCACCTCCAGTGTCTGCCAGTTCCATAATAACGGGCTAGATTCAGGTATTATTATTTATTAATTTATATAGCGGCATCATATTCCATAGGGCTGTACAATGGGATTACCGGGGATATATTCATCTGTGCTAATGGGCGCCCCTGTGTCAAAGTACCCCGAGTTTGGCGAGCCCTATCTACATTTTTCACGGCTGTATTGCTTACCGAGGAGCTGAGTCAGCGGGACTGCACTACCCTTTAACACGCTAAGACTCTCTATGGGTTTAAATAGCATTGAGGGTATTAGTATCTCCCGGGTGTACACAGGTTCCAGGTCAGTTCAGCAGCTCCCCGGAATCTGTATTTATACGAGTTAGGCGTGGGCTTCTATTTTCCCTTTCCCTTTGATAGACGCGTAGAATGCAGCCTGGAGAAAAGACGAGAGATGCCTTATGATAATATTAACATAATGGGGTTAAAGTACGGCCAGGAATGGGGGGGGGGATACAAGAACATGGCGCACATAATCTAAAAGAAGAGGGTCAGAAGCTTAGATATCACACAAGAAACCATTTCTTTTAAATTCCCTCACTGTATTACCCTCTACCACTTCTGCTGGGAGACCGTTCCACTGATCTACCACCCTCTCGAGTGTAGAATGAGGCACTACACACACTGCCTATGTTTAAAGATGGTTGTAATGTAATAATTACGATAACACGCGATTCGATGTATTAAATCTCATTCGCCGCGTACGGGTTTTAGGTCAGTTATTCATTTGGTGGCCGTGTTTAACCCCTTAAGAGCCAGAGGAGAGATGTTGATATTGATCACCGTTCCTGTAGTTATGTTAATAGATGCGTTTTCTATGCCCCCCGCCTCAGCTCGCAGAGGGTTAAACTGAGATCCTGATCCCTGGACCCCGTGGCCGTTATTTTTGGGCATTTGCCACGGTATATGACCAATTTCTCAGAAGTCCAAGGATTTCCAAGGTGATGTAATATACAGTACTTTATTTTGGCAGGGGGACAGACGCCGTGCATGCGCTCCCTTGTTATAAGAAGGGTTTTTTTTTTTCTCGGAGTATTTCTGGAATGTACTGAGAACGCACTTTGTAAGCCGAGACACTGGCCCGACACCGGGGAGGAAAAAGAAAAAAAATCCAGAGTTTAGCTCTCTATCAATGGGTGTCCTTCATATGTATCCGCTCTTTCATTCTAACGCTTTCCTTCAGAAAACTACTACGGTTTGGAGGGCGTTCTCACTAAGCCTCAATAATAACATTTAAGTGCGAGTGAAGTCACCGAGGCTCATTTAATTCCCTTACACGGTTTGGATGAGCTCGGGAGAGGGTAGTAGATAAATGGAACAGCCTCCCAGCAGAATAAAGGGGCTGATTAAGGCTTGAGTCTTTACGGCAGGAGAAACGGGCAGAGTGGATGGTGCGCAGTCAACTTTTGTATCAGTCTTGTCTGGTATTAAGGATAGTCTTACTCCTATTCTATAGAGGCTTACGTTCGCTACGTATAAACATACCTACCACCTTCGCAGAGAGGCTGTTCCACTTACCTACTACCCATTATATATATATACACACACTTGTTTTAACCTATGTGTGCCGGGTGCTCCGGTGCCTGCTTGATCAGCACTTTCACCATAGTGTTAATAAGGCCCTCCTTTCACAGATCACAAAGTCCGGCTGTTATCGGGCAGTAACTCCTAACTCACTCAGCCAGCCATCTACTAGTAGGCAACCAGTGGAAGTTTTATTCGAGAGACTGGCCCCAGAGCTGCCATTCGTCTAATCCGGGGGGGGGCGGTTAAAGCTCCAAACGCGTCGGAATCCTTGCCGGCAGCTGGGCTTTCACACGACGCACTTCGAGATTAACGGTTATTTGGACGACCCTGAGCGCTCAGCAGTAACGTCTGCGTTACCTAATCTTTGATCAGGTTACATTCGTGATACTAGCCACTCATCCCGAAATAAAAAGGGAGGGCGGCGCGCTATTATCTAACACATTCCTTAAACTCGCTGTGGCCTAGGCTGTTACATTGGACCCGGTCTCAGACACATTTAAATATAACGCAGATTGGGGCATGCCGAAAAACCAGGACTTTGGTCTTATTTAACACCTCCGTCAGCTGGACAAGCTTCTTGCACATGCTCAGTAGCACACCCACGATGCCGCAGCTAGTCACACTTACGCTAGGAATAACATTAGCGTTTAGATACTGTCCCCCTGTGAGTGGGTGCTGCTACTTTCATTGTCTAACATGTGAAGTTCTACTGAGCTTTTTGGAAAAGGAGGGGGAGAGAAAAAAAAAAAAACATACCTAGGTATGCTCCGTGCTTTCAGTAAAGCAGCCTGGGGGAGGAGCTATAGGCTGAACTTTAATTCTCCAATATCTTAACAACGCTTGCACCCATTTGCACGCAGTAAAATGCACTGAAATCCACAAAAAGCGGACTCCGTAACGAACGTAGCATAAGGCTTGAGTGCACCTTAAACACCCAACTGGAAAGCGTACATTGATCCACTTGTCTGGGAGATACGCTGTACTCTTCACCAGCCGGCACACAGCAACGTTACCTCCCACAGGAGTACATTGAAGACAATGAGAATGCAAAGAGTCAGGATTTAACTTTTTTTTATTATTCTTTTCTGAAGCTTATTTCAAACCGCTTGCTTTATATCAAAGGCTGTCAACCCCATTCGGGGCCACAGCCCGAGGCGGAGAGAGGTCACGCCAACAAGCCCTGTAATAAAACATTGATGAATTTTTTTGAGACCACCAGCATGTTATAATATCATTAAGAAAATCATCATAGAAACATTCGGTAGGGTAGCCAATTGGACACGGCCAGAGGGACCTTGCGAGACGTCAGGAATCAGGTTTTACAATATTTGTAAACATTAATAAATTACATGTTGGTCAGTGCTTTCTTCATCAGATTCTTCAGAATTTTGAGATGACAGATCGAATACACGAATATCAAACTTTTGATAATATAAATGTTAAATAAAAACCCACAATAAGTTTATTTAATGTGTCGCGGGAGGAAGCCGGAACCTCGTTTTCCCGTTGGCTTTTTTTTTTTTTGTTTGCCATTCTTGTTAGAGAAAGAGAGAATATTAATACAAATCCTCTATAAAGACTTAATTAAAGATATTATACACGTCAGCAATATGTATAGAGTTAAGCTATTTGGAACCAAACTTCAGGATCGTTTGTAAGAAAAATAAATGTCTTAAATATATATATGTAAAACAAAAAAAAATAAATTGCCAAAAAAAAAAAATCCCACCCCACCCCCAAGCAAAAAAATAAAATATAAAAATTAAAATCCCCCGTATTCCCATTTTCAAAAGTAATGAGGCAGTTTAAGGTGCTGGCAAGAGTCTTTTTTCTTTCAAGACCATGCCAAGGTTGTGTAGTTTTGAATCAATTGCATGCATTTCTGTCCATGTTCTACAGTTCTGATGGGTCTCCTGAGCGAGACAACCTCGAAATAGTCTGTCAAGAGTTTTTAAGAAGTCTTATGCTTAAAATGTTTGCTTTTACAAATTCAAGTTCCTTAACTTGAGCTGTTGGAGTTTGTGTTTTAACTGTTCTTTTTTTAACTTCAACTGTTCCTCCTCTCGAAGGAGCCGCTCTTCCTCTTGCCGCATCGAAAGAACGTATTCCGTTGCCTTTTTGAGGATGACCACTTTTGGGGCCTTCTCGTTGTTCGCTACCTCCGGTATCTGGTCGCGCAACGCAAAAAAGCTCAGCTTGAGCTCGTTCCGCCTCTGGCGCTCTAGAACGTTGTGTGTCCTTCGCTTGTCGTTTTCCTCCGAGTCCGATAACCTCGGACTCGAGCACTTGCGGTTGGTGATCTGTTTGAGGACTCTGGTGTTGCTTTCTAACTTCGCCCTTTTGGAGGCCGGGTAGTCCATTCTCGTTGAAGGAGGTGCCGCGTAGTTGTGCTGGTGAATGGGCACATGACACCGCTTCAGGACTAGAGGACTGTGGTGGGGTCTAGACTGATGAACGCGAGTGCTGGATTCGTTTCTCTTTGAGGCGGTCTGCCTTTTCTCTACTGTGACAACATCAATCTCCTCTTCTTCCTCCTCCTCGTCATCTTCTTCCTCTTCCTCATCATCATCTTCCTCCTCATCTTGTTCTTCCTCTGTAAAAAGGAAAAAAAAAAATTAAAAAACTTGTAAAACTTGTAATATAGAAACCTTCTCCATGTCGCACCATTGCTAAAGTAAAAGGATTTGCACGAGGCATGAAAAACGTTACTTCCTCAACTGAACGCTAGACAAACGCTCCTCATTCTTAGAAAGCGTGTCTTCGCGCCCCCTCCCATTCACTTTCACCAGAAGAACCCCACCCACTACTGCAATGCTGCAGAATTCAGTTCCTAAACCCCATCCCTACACTTTCTTTCACAGCTGAGTGAACGCCTCCCTCTCGAGCCGTGACAGATCATAAAGTCGGAACGCTGCCAAGAATAGCACATGAACGATAATCCAGCACGCTGGATTGGGGGGTACGTATAAGGTTGGCTTTAAATGACTTTTAAACTGCAGCGTTGGCTAGCGAAGGTCACGGCGCTCTGTACTCCTACACATGCCACAAAAACTACAAAGTCGCTACTGTAAGCATCTGTTCCCAGCGCACCATTAGCCAGAGAAGGACTTACCAGAGTCACTGCTGTTGCTGTTGGGTGGGGTGTCCAAGATGATGTCCATGCAGCCAGAGGTGCTTTTGGAAATGCTGTCGTTCAGCGGATAGGGGAAGACCACCGAGGGATCTATGCAGTCTGAACTAGGGTCCTGTAAGTAGCTGTGACCAACCCTGTCTGTTGCGCTGGGACTGCTCTGGCAGGAAAGAGTCTTCTCCGGGCTGGGTTGCTGCGGACTCTGGGTCTGTGAAGACACCGAGTTCTCCTTCCTAGAAGCCTGGTAATTTACCAGCTTCTCGGACACCACTTTCTCCAACTTGGCCACCGCCGAGAAGCCACTCCACATACAATCCTGGATGATGATGGACTTCACAAACGCCTCGTCGTCCGGCTCACCGATAAAGCTCTGGCTGACCATGTCCCCACCCAGGAACTCGGTGACCATCTCCAGCTGATCAGCTGTGGACGGGAAGAGGCTGGACAGGCTACGGCTGGGAGACAAAGGTGGCGTGGGCAGCAACTCAAACTTCTTCCAGATGTCCTCGCTGGGGGCTGGAGGCTGCAGTCTGCTGTGCTGCTGCTGGTAGAAGTTCTCCTCTTCTTCGAAGTAGAAGAAGGGCTGGATGGAGTCGTACTCATAGTCGTAGTTCTTACTCGGAAAGTTGGAGGTTAGAGGCATTTTGGGCTTCTTACAGATATCTGCGAGAAGGAACACCAAGGTTTATGGTTAGAATAAAAAACCACGTAGAACATAGATTTCTTTGAGTTCTAAAAACACTTTAATTAAACCATACAGCCCAGGAAAAACAACATTTAAGGGGAAAAAAAAAAAAAAAAAGCTTTTCAAGGCAAAAAAGCCCCCAAACTCTGCTGGAGGCGGAAGGTTATAGTAAAACATATCTGCCAGACAGAGCAGTTTAGGTAACAGCTGACAGCATGGCAGAAGCCGGCTACTTTCACAGGATCACCATTACAAGAGCCAAGCCTGCCCCAGAACACAGCCAGGAGCCTTACTGTAAACTTAATCCGAATTCAGAAAGTTTAATTCGATTTCTAGAAGCCCCTCTAGAATCTTACAATACATCGGAACCACCTACACCAAACGCACGATCTGCCCCAGTATTCTCAAACATAAAAATATATATATTAATACATAAATAAATATATATATAAAAAAAGAGCCTAAAACAAAGAGCTGAGTGTGTCTGGCAAGTTCCAGGCAGAGCCCTCCCAGGGAAACGCCGGCTGTGCAGGAGGGGAGGAGGCTCCCGATCCCTGCCCAGTGGATGTGGCAGCTGCCCGGCTGTCATTCCTGGAAAGACCCCCGACCCCAGGGGTGGCTGATCCGACACCCGGGTCCCTTAACGAGGGAGCCGACACTTCAAGACCACGAACAGAGGGAGAGGGTGAGGAGGAGGAGGAGGAAGGCATGGCCACTGACAGCACAATGGCAGCAACAGCGGGGGCAGTTAAAGAGCCGGCATGGTCTTACTACAAGTCTACGCTGATCATCACATTGTATGCGGGGGGTAAGAGGGGAGCCAACTGCCCCCCCCCCCCATAAGACTCCAGCTGTGCCCTGCCCATCATGACAACCCAGATCCACACTGCCAAGTGCCTCCAATGCGACCAGGAGCCCCCGCTGCCCCGGTGACAGCTCCTTCCAACACGATCAGACCCCCCCACACACACACAAAAAACCCTAGATGTGGTCAGCAGCCCCCACGACCACCCTGGGACTCATTCAGCAGAAGGATCAGAGGACCACCCCAGGTCTGACAGCACAACCAGCTGACCCAGTAGGAAAACCAGTCCTCACCATCACCGGGTGCCCCGCCACCCCCAGAGCTGTGACAGCCAGCCAGACCCTGCGCAGCATAAAACTGCCCCCCCCCCACACATCACATACAAGGGGGGAGCCCCTCAAGCCAAGAAGAAAATGAAGGAGTTGAAGGCAGGGCGGGCTTACCCTGCAGCGAGACCTCCAGATTCCCTGCTTGTTGCGGTGCCCCGCAGCGTTCGCCAATCCTTAACCCAGACAGAGGTTGTATCCGAGGCTGAAGTGCTTTTTAAATCCAATGCCGGCTCAATCCCTTCCCCCGGCGCAGTTGTAAAAAGTGCTGCGGCACCCAACACCCCACAAGCGCTTCCCGGCTCGCTCCCAGCGTACAGACTCCGGCACTGAGTGCTTCTTTGCTTTTATATAGCCAGCCTCCCAGAGCTATTCCCGCCAAAGGCAGCGTTCTATTCCCCGCCCCTTGACTCCCTCTCAGCCCTCCCCACTCGATTCAGCGACCAGTCAGGCATGGGCTGTGGAGCGAGAACTGGTGGGCGGGGCCTGGGTCGCTACAGAGTATCTCTTGCAGACTCTGTGTGTGGCAGCTGCCGCTTAACCCATTCACGTCCTAAGCATAGTAAAAAAAGAAAAAAAGATCAGTGTGCCATATGCACACGCCGTACACACACCGGCCTCTCGGGTCCGGTCATTTAAATGGCTTACCGGCCGCACAGCCGTCACACCGACAATAGAGCGTTCTATATACAAACGGAATCTGACGGCTGCGAAGAAACGTTTCTCCTGCTGTAGAGACTCGGACCTTAATCAGTCGGTGGGCTCGTCTTAGATTCAGGAGCCCGATGCCTATTCCATGCATGTTTACCCTCTACCACTTCTGCTGGGAGTCTGTTTCTTGTCAGTAAAGTAAATCTCCCTTACGTTACATCTAAGCCTCCGACTCCCTAGTTTTAGATTAGGACTCTTATTCTAACGTTTCTCCTCCTTTGTAATAAACTTCCCTCCTGCTCTTTACTATTACATCCATTTATCGCACAAGATACTGCTTGATGCTCTGTTTAGACTGTAAGCTCTTTGGGTCAGTCTGGAAAAGTGTGAACAGTCCTTGACCTTAATTCTATACAGGAATATGATGGCGCTATATATAAAACAATGATTGTCGTTTCTAACCAGCGATATTCCAGGAAACTGATGGCATCACTGGGGTTTTTCTTGGCTTGTAGACTCCAAAGGGTTAATGCTGTCACTTTAGGAGATATCAGCTCCAGCCACCCCCCCATAGGCATTTGTAGCTAATTAACTCCTTGACTGCCCTAGGGGTCCTTCAGGCGTTATGAAATAAGCTAAATACCAGAGATAGGTACCTATCCCCCCCCCCCATCGACTAGGAGGGGGGCTTTGAACAAGTAACTGGTATTAACCCATTATGCATGCACTTTTAAGGAGTCTTTTTAATGTCCTTTGTAGTGGGTACAAGGCAGCCACCCCCCACCCCCTGCCTGTAACAGACCCCCTGCTTGGTCATTAGACCAAGTTTTATGAGCCGGACCCTCGCTCCTAGTTCCGTCAGACCCCCTGAATGTATGGACTGTAAGCAGCGCCGCGGCAATTGTCGGCGCTATAGAAGATATAGGCTACAAATTGCTGTCCGCAAGTATTTAAAGTGACACACACTCTCCCGGCTCGCTCGGGGGCCGGAGGAGCTGCAGCAGATGTGAGGGAGTTAGGGAGGTGCTAGAAATTGTGAAACCCGCAACGTTTCCTGCTACCGGACCACCAATCCCCAGCCCCTTGGCAGCCGGCAGCGCAGTGATCGCGCATGACGTATCTCCGAAAAATGACCAAAGGAGGTTCCTTTTGACTTAACGCCAGAGAGAGAAAGAGACAGCTGTGCAATGCTTGCCCTGGCCCTGAAACAGTTACCAGGGAGTGCATTTCCTACGCCGCTGCACTCCGCATATAATGGAATGAATGAATGAATAAAATGCGCTGAATTCACATCCCATTAATGTTACAATGTGGGGGAACTATTTCAACAGCGTGTAACAAAGTGTCAAAAGTTGTGACATCAAATACACCCGATTTGTCCAAAAAAAAAAAAGAAAAAGAAAAAAAAAAAGCTCTTCAAAACTATATTCCTACAAATAGTTAATGATAATATCGGAGGCGTTTCATTCATTGATTGGCGCAGTTTTGGAACCAGGAATGAACACTGCAACAATTATCTACATTGTTAATCTATACAACAATATTAATTGGACATTTCAATAGCGACACACAGTACAATGGTCATATTAGGTGCATCGTGTTGCTATGGCGACTCCGCTCTGGTAACGGTCATTCATTTTCTTAAGATGAAGTTATAAATTAAAAAAAAAAAATTATGATATAGATGAATTTATATTACTATATTTTAAAAATATATTATATTTTTTTTAATAATAAAATGATACAATTTTTAAAGTGCAATCTATCCAATCGCAGGGTGTCTCTACTTTAAGGGCGACGCCTGGTAACATCGTGATCAGGGGGTCTATAACGATATAATACGCCTCTGGAAGAGAAAGGATCTATAGAACGCAGGGTGTGAAACAAAAAAAAAAGTCTTCCATTGTCTGCTTAGATAAATGGCCGCTCCTATTTCCCATTCCGTGAAGTCACATCGCCCCCTGCTGGCGCATTGCAGCACTGCAGGGTGGGGGTGGAGGCAGCAGCCCTCTGCATTGCTCATGGGTGTTTGCAGTGTTAGAGGGCTTCACAGCCTGGTGGGGGCAATTTAGGGTAAAGTGGAAGGTTTGTTAAACCTCTAGGATTATCATTCCGTGACATTTCTCCAATTAACCCCCCCCCCCCAGACACCAGTGAATAAAAAGTAACCCACTTAAACTTAATTGAGTGCTGAGAGTAGAGACACTCGGAATGTTTCTTCTTGTTAATTACAGAATTAAGGTTTTTTTTTTTCTTGCAGGTCCAATGACCAACCCAAGGCACGGACCTGAAAATAAACAATAAAAACTAAAATAAAAGCAGTTTCTCAACCCATTGGTCAGCTAAAGACCAGAGGGTGCAGGAAGGAAGGTAGATAAGTGAAACAGCCTCCCAGCAGAAGTGGTAGAGTGTAATACAGTGAGGGAATTTAAACATGCATGGGATAGACATATGGCTGCTGAACCTTAGACAACACCAACGACTGATTAAGATCGGAGTCTTACCTGCCGTTGTATTCTAAGTTTCTAATTTCTAAATACCAGAAATACAAATAATCAATTTTTTAAGTTACCTACATCCCAAAATTTAATAAAAAATAAATAAAAAAAAAAACTCCTAACGTGACCAAGAAGAAAAAAAGTCAATACACAATCTGTGTGATAAACGGAGTCACCCGCATGTCAATTCTTACTGATCTCAGAGACCTAATGCATCAGCTGATTCTTTCACCATTCTTATTCCTCCCCGGTGTCAGCAGTTTTACTGCTCATTCAACACCTTTACAGAAGGCTGCTGTGGTTTGTCGAAGCAACGGAATTAGAAGGCTTTCTGATCCTTACAGCTTGCCGCCAAATCTGGATTTCTAGAGTGGACAACCTATGGCATCCATAATGTCGAGGGTTGTAGCCCATAGCAATCCGGGATGCCAGAGGATTCAGGCTCCTGGGCCGACCTTTACATTTAGATACCGCGGTGCCATCACCAACCAATACTCCTACTGGAGAGAGAGGTTCCTCTGTTGCACCTAAATTGTTCCTCACAGGATGACCTTTAATTAATGGCCCTATATAAAACCCTCCGTGCTTCAAGGGGAAGCTATATTGTGGATAAATATATACATAGTTTAGCAACTTAGAAAAAACTAAGAAGAAAACACTATGGACCAAGCAGACCACCGATGAGTTCTTCACCCACCGTGGAACCGACATTATCTTCACCGGTTGACAGAATTCTGAAGATGGATCTGACAAACAAGAAGGAAGCCGTAGCCAACGTACAGCGGCCGGTAATAATACATTATTGTGTCTTCTCCTGAACTGGGGGCTTCCGTACGATTGACCAAGTCATGCCTCAGATACACGCTCATCCAGAAGAGGTCTCGTGGTCGATACGCTTCTACCCAACTTTGGCTCGTCAATATTTGTGCAAAAATCCAGGAAATAAAAGACAAAGTCTAGAGACCTACAAAGTATTAATGGTATCGTGAAATATAAAAACGTGTAAAATGAAGAAAGATGGGGAACTTAGGACAACCGTCTTACGTTGACCCAATAACCCACCGACCTGGGCCAACGAAACAGCAATTCAACTGGTATATTATAGTTTGGCGCCACCTAGCTGCGGCTCTTTGTATTAAAAAAAAAAGTACACATTTTTATAACTGGAGTAATTTATTCTTTAGCACAATTATTGGGAGGGGGATTCTCTGCCCCATCATTTTTTTTTTATTTATTTACAGTTCTAAAACTTAAAAAACAAAATGTATTTCTTCTAATGGGGTCAGCAAATGTTACTATTTTTTATTCTTAAAACACCTGGAAGCGTTAATGCCAATTACTTTAATGTCATTTTGGCAACATGAAAATTAAAGGGCCAGAAGCCCAATTCTACCCCATAGGTAACAATCAAGCAGTTTGGCTTTCCCTGCCTTTGTGCATTCCGGGCTAATTGCCAGTGACAAACAGTAGTCGTTTACTTGCCCCTTGGTTCTTTCGTGGCAGCATTGAACTTCCCTACATGCGACCGAACCGGAACGACAGGAAAATTCCTTAAAAAGGTACTTTTATACATAAACGCAGCATTAGAAACATGGCTTGGTCTTAATCACCCAGAGACACTCTAATTAATGAAAGTCTATGGAGGAACAGACTTCATTAGCATTGCCATAAAGAACCAGTTCAGTGTGGTGATCGATATCAATGAATTTTTCATAATATTTTCAGATAATAAATACACCCCTAGGATTTTTATATATTTGTTTCCTTTCATAGCTTTTGTTTTTTTTGTAAAAAACAAAAGTTGTTCTTTCTTTTTTCTAAACTTTATTATTCTATTAATATATACCAATTAAAGTAGTTTTTTTTTCTGATTAACAAAAAATCCGATAAGCAAACAAAACGAAGGCATTTGGCTGAAGCGTTCCCGTAGTCCGCAGCCCTGCTTGTGATTATTTCGCACGCGTGTGATGTATGCTCTTCCGGGGGCCGCTTATAAAACAGGCTGATTTGCACCTAATTGACTAATTGGAATACTGGTCGGCTAATTTAACCTGTTGTGGCTCACACATTATTTAATACCAACTCAGTGTGGCGTTTGAGCAGGGACAGTCACCCCAAGTATAAGCCACCAGGTCGGGGGTGGGGGGGAGCTGGTTACAGCCGCATAGATTGTAAGCTCCATGCCTGTAAGGCAATGATTGCCCACAGTATACAGTAAAGTGCTGAGTGCAACGCATTGACCCCAAACAGTTTAAGCAGATTTAGTATCAGCATATTGCTGATCTCATTTCACGCTTAGGGCTCAATTCACTAAATTGCATTTAGCCGATACAATAGGAGCTTAGCCCCCCCCCCAAAGAAAAAAATCACGATAGGATTTATTCACTAAAGGGAGAGTTTGGAGGAGAGTTGTGTTCCAGCTCATTGACTTCGTTATACATTAGGAAGGGCCAATCCCAGCGAGCTCCTGCTGTAGGAAGAACTTGGCTGGCCCTGTATAATGTATAGTTAAATCGGGCAAATGTCTCCTCGCTCATTGGATTATACAGTATACAGGGCCAGGTGAGCCCTTCTTGCTAGATAAACTTGCCAGTATTGCCCCTTCATAACGATCAGTGAAGCGAGGGAGCTCTTCTCGCTGTGATATCACAGGTAAAAATCCCTGCTTGAATACAGGTGACCGCACTCACAATTTTCTCCTGACAAGATGGTTTTCCCGACCGATTTGTTTGCCGCCGTTAAGACGCCGATACAAGTAGGACCTCCGTGATGGACCCTTAAAGGACTCACGATTGATGAATGCTCACTTCAGCTCATTTATAAAGTTCCCAGATACACTAAACAGCCAACCAGCTGAGACGTTCTGTATCGACCTACGGCAAATCGGAACGTTTTTACCTCGGAAGCTCGTTTGAGCAGCGCCCTCCTTGCCGTTTGTTTCCCGTAACTTCAGAGTCTCTCGTCATGTCCTGTCTGCCCGTTGTACAGCGCTGCGGAACATGACGGCGCTATATAAATCAATAACTAATAATAAGCAAGCGCCTTATCATGGAACATCGTATCCTACTTTATTCTAAACCCGACGAGGATCAGAACCAGAATCATTAAACACCGATTATTATTAATAAATATATTTTTAATGATTATTATTAGTAGTCCTTTTTGTAACAGCTGCGGCATCTCTCTTTTCCCTCCTTTTTGTAACCCGATAATATCCGGATTCCTCTGAGAAATCCCTTCTTAACCAATTCAATTAACAACTTTGTTTTCCTCAGCTGGGGGGGAGAAGGCGTCTTAATAGTTAACCTCTTCACGCCTGTGACACAGTTAGCCGGCAAGTGTTGTGGCTAGGATTTTTTTTTTAGCAGTTTTGTCATATTTCCTTTTTGTTTAATTCTTTTAGTCAATGATTTATGGGGTTGACAGATTGATTTAATTGGCATTAAAGGCCAACAGGGTTGTGAGTTTGCGAGCCGGACCCTCGTTACCTAATGTGTCGGGTGGTCTTAGTCTGCCGGTTCTGGTTCCTTGAGACCCTTTGAATTTAGGGACTGAAAGAAGCGCTGCGGGGATTTTTTTTTTTGCTGTTTCTATACACATTGTTGTGACTTTTATGACTGTAGAATATTCCCCCCCGAATGCTGACTGGCACAAGGACCAGTGGGCTACTAGCCAACGGCGCCCCATACTTACTGAGTGCTGTGGTGGGGCCTGCGTGTATCCAGCCGGCAACTGCACTTACATCATTTGTCTGCCACTGGTCCCGGGGGCCACTTAGTCATCCCCAGTCCGACTGGCACTTAACAGAAATATCATCAAGCGCAGGACTCGACTAAAAACGGGGTCGACATAAACCGGCCATTCTAAGAATCCTCTTTGAGAAGAAGTTGTCGGTTGCCAGGACGACCCGTGGTATCCTATTGATGCTGAAAGACGTTTACGAGCTCTGGGCTCGGAGTGATAGAAATCGAAAGTAAAAAAGCTCGTAGGGGCCACGTTTTTTTTATTTACATTTCACAATAATAACCGTCGGGATCGGCTGATAACGGGATCTTTCATGAGGTCGTCATCTAAAGCCGCCGACGAGGAGTCGTTTTCTTTTCATATTTATAGACCTTGGTTTGGGAGTGCGATTACACCCACGCCAGAACTGGAAAAGGATTAAGAAAAGAAAACGTGCTTTTGGCCAACGTCCTCCTTCGGCTCTTCATTCTCATCCGTTAACGTCGTCATTTACTACATTTACCGCCTACCGTATCATTACGTTTAATTGGCTCCCAGACCGTTAATAATGTGGCAGAAACTGGCAAAAGGAATGGTTTTGGACGAGCGGGACCACCCGACCCATTCAAGCTTTTGTGGGGTATACTTTTGGCACCGGAAGCCAGCGTTCTACCAGAAGCAGATGCTTCTCATTCGGTATCGATATCCACCACATCAGAACGCTGCGTTTCTCCGCGATTCCATCGCTTCCATGAGATCTGCGTCTTAAGAAACCACAATTACAGTGAGACTCCTCGTGCCGAGACCGCGCTACCTGCTTCTATTCACGTCTGGCAGCAGAGACGCCTTCATGCTTTATCCCGAATTGGCAGCTCCCTCGGTTTTGGGCTTCCTCTCATTTGTTCATTTCTTTCTAGGGTGATTCCTATCTTTCTTATATAAAGGGGATTACATGCCTCCCAACTGTCCCACTTTGCACAGGACAGTCCTTGTTTCGCCACTCTGTCCCACCGAGCTCTCTGGCGCGCTTTTTGGAGACAGAGGGAGCGCTCAGCAGGACAGCCGAAGTCAAGGTTTGCAATCAGGTGGCACCAATTTAATTCTTCAGTGACTGGCCAACAGCGCTCCATACTCACCCGATCTGCCGCTCCAGCAGCCAATCAGGGTGCTAGATTGGGTGCTAGATTGGGCGCCGTAGGCTGGATATGCCAGGCTGTTCCCGTGGCATGCTGCCTCCCTTACATCATTTGGCGCCCGCTCACTTTAAAGTGCCAAGGCCACCTCGTCATCCGCAGTCAATATGGTCAAAAAATGGTCAATATGGCCACCCTAGATAGGCTACACAACCAGGTCATTAGAGGCCGGGGCAGTTATTGATGGCGATGAGGTCAGACACCTATGGGTGGGGATAAAAGTAATATAGAAGGTAAGGGGCAGAATTGGGAGATGTCACATACTACATCCCCAACACGTAGATCCTCAGCTGCTATTACACAAAGCCATTGGGGCAAAAGCACAACACCCCAAATCTGCAACAAACCTCACTGCTTTTTTTGGGTGAATTTCACGGTTTTTAATGGAAGATCCTGTTGTGTAAAAACGGCAGCTGTCTCCGTATCTTTTTTTCTTTTCTTCCGTATCTATCGCTAACGTAAAACCCGCTGCCGCTTCCGTCTCCCGCAGTCACTCGACTGACATTGAAGGGGAAAAAAAAGCTGACGGATGGGAAAAGCCAGCTCCCCGCTGCCCCAATTTAGTCGTAAACTCTGGTTCCACTCTCTAACCTAAATTGCCCAATTTTGTCCAGCTATCCCTCTTCAATCATTCAAAGGGACGTAAAAAAAAAAAAAACAACAACCAAGGGCATGCTAACCTTTTTCATGAAATATAAGGTAATTCAGAGAAAAAAAACATTAAGGTTTATGTGTTACTTTTTATTATTTTTTTATATAAGGCCTCTGGGAATTGCACCATCTCCGCTTGTCACTGGGCATTTTCCGCTTTACTGCGCATTCCGAGAAAGCTTCGAGAGTCACCAGGAAGTCACGTAAGTCCCAGGACACCTAAACCGCGGCAAAAGTGCAGCATCAGCAGTAGGACCCTCTTTACCTAATGTATCGGGTCGCCTTACTCCGTCGCTTCCAGGTCCGTCAGACCCTTAGAAGGAATACGCTGTAAGAATTGCTGTGGACATTTTTGGCACTGTATAAATAAAAGAT
>VKOC01005454.1:0-25269 GCA_009364415.1 Spea multiplicata | reverse complement strand
GCAAGGCCTCTGTCTCGCTGCTCTGCTGAGCGCTGGCATATGACGCCATGAGGCACCGAGACGGACGTCTCACGCTCCCGCCACTGCAGTCGGGGGAGCGTTGAGGCGGGTGGCGGCAGTGAGCAGAGGAGACAGATGGACGCCGAGCGGTTGCTGAAAACGACCGTTCGGCACCCCTCTCTCTCCTCCTGTGGCGTTTCTATTGGGGGGGTTCCTATGGCCCTGGGGGGATTTCTTAATTATCGCCCCCCCGCATGAGTTACTAGGGGGGATCTGTCCCCCCCGTCCCCCCGGTTCCTACGCCCATGTAAATACCACCAGTTATGGTTGTGGTAAATAATGTGGTACTGCAGCTGGTGATTTTATTTGATGGTTATGTTTATGTTTTTTATGAGGGGGGACACCAGAGGAGTAGTTCGCAGAGGGCGCCAGAATACCTAAGGCCGGCTCTGGATTGAGGAGACGGGCGCGCCAGCCACTTGGTTGTATATGTATATTTTGGTATTATATGTTGGTATCTTTTTTAATAGCCTTATAGTTTAAATTGTGTGATTTAGGATTTGTATCAATTACATGCATGCATGAACATGTCAGTGTCACAGCTTACAGCCAATGTGTAAGTACATAGTAGTGAAGTAAAGAATTGTGTTTTTATGTACTGTGCAAATGGAGGACCTTACCTCAGTCATCATACCTCTTCTCAACTTACATATTACAGGGCAATACTGTGTGGTAAATAAACTGTAACATGGGTTTCTCAGTTCATCGGTTACATTCAACCAGCAAACGATACATAATGGGAAAATGTAAATCAGTGCACTTAAATAAAACGTCTCTGGCACTGCAGTGCTTTGTGCTATGTTCCCCTTACTTCCGTTTCCATCTTTTATTCGAGGTCCTTCATCTTCATTTTGGGTAATTATGCCATTCTGGTTATTGTCGGCATCAAGAGATTCTGAGGAGTTCCCATACTCATCTTCACATTCAGGGTGTGAAAAAATCCAATCTAGTGCTCGCTCCAAATTATTATTCTTGAGGAGAAAAAAAGGCGCATACTTAAAGGGACGGTATCCACAAACAATATTTATCATTGCCTCAACCTAAACTGCAGACACATTTCACTTTAGGATTAATATAGATGTCTGATTACAACATTTGGGTGGCTTCTTACAGCAAAGTAAATGCATCTAAATGACATAGTTTTATTCATAAATAACCGGAATCTATTTGAGAAATATCTCTGTACCAAAAAGTGTGTACATGAGGAGATATAGCTATAGTTCTTAGAAAAGAGAACGCTGGCACAGGTTATATGATTAGTAAAAAGACTGAAAATATAAAACAGAAGCCTATTTAAATATATAAACGTATTTATGGTAGTGTCCTTTTATTACTAGTAGGGATTATGAGTCTAAACTTGAAGCTGGACGTAGGAGGATATGACCATGGAGTTTAAGGCCACTGGGATCTCCCCATTACTAGTGTCACCGATTCCTGTACTTCAGAATGACTTTATCATGTTCACTGGCATGTTGAATACAGTTTAACTCACGGTTGCCCTCAGTGCATGGATTGCTTGATTTCGCTGAAATCCCATAGACGAGATAAGTGCTACAATCTCTTCTGGAGGCTGATTCAGAAGCACGTTCTGCCCGTACGAAGATATGGATGCAGCAGCAGCAAACCCTGGGATGTTTAATGGTTCTGCAAAATCTGGCAAGGAAGAAAAGGAGTTGTTTAAGTGGGATGCAGATTACACTTTGATCTATAAAATGGAACAGTAGGAATTAAAGTTACAGCCAATATTTTTTCAAAGCATAACATTAAAACGATAAGGAATATATTAGAGGTGTCCAATCACCAGTATCATAGATGGTGTCGTCTGACAACAGCTAGAAGGCCACCTACCATCTGGAGATAACAAAAGTAAGTACAGTTCTGATTGCACATACACTGTATATCACACAGGGTTACCAGCCAAGACAAAACGTTTTAAATGAGCATTCAGAACTACTATCAGATAACTACTACTACTAGTATTTTCAACCTGGCTGTTCCTTTCATTGTGTCCTTACAGTTTCCACCACCTTCCCTTGCTGTATAGTCATAGTATAGTCTAATGAGCTGCTTGGCTTTAACAATATAGATTGGTGATTAGTAGGCTGTACTGTGAAAGAGCTGAGCAGATCCTCCCTCACTGATGCCTGGAAAATCCTGGCCATTACTGGCCCTTTTACATGTAACATTTATTGTGTTTGAGTTCACCCAATGCAAATGACTGACCAGGTTCCTCCATATGTGCAATTATCCAGTTAAAGGCCACTTCTGCTCCCAGATTCCCCGTGTAGTAGACAGCCTTCCGACAAGCCTCTAGAGGAAAGCCCATCTCTGCCAGCTGCATCACCGAAGACTCATCTATATCAGGAGCTACGGCCAGGAGCAGAAGTGAATATTCAATAATGCTATGCACACATGCAACTTAACATTCTTTGGAATCTACGTATGACTGCCTTGTGTTCACCTTTGACTACTCAGGGGGGGGAGCAGAAGGAAAATTGATATGAAATATTGTTGCGCATTTCTGGTAGGAGTCTATAGTTGAAGGTGGCATGTTTTATTGGGCCATCTAAAGAATCTAAAGGTCCTGAGTACTTATATGACTGCATCTTTGTGTTGGCCCTAAAAATTACCTTTGACTAAAAACTCCATCTTCTATTGGACCAATACAGTTATATCGATTTTTCTAGAAGGAATATAAACATAATGTAGATGCTAAATAAGGTGTTAATCTTTGTTTCACTGCAAAGTTATGCTCTGAATATGTTCTCCAGACCTGCCTCAAAGTAGCAGCTCAGTTTAAAATGAGGCACCTACCCTTTAAAAGTCAAAAGCAGCTTATTAAAAAGCACATGTTTGGTTTAGAAAGGGTTGTCCACTATTGGGTGCTAATTTTGTCCTTGGTATTTGGAGCACTCCATGTCAAAGTACAGACCATGTTGATAAAGGCCAGCTTTACTTTATCAGTAACCTGTGGGTATTTTAAAAGATCTTTAAGGGGAAAGGACTCTGCCTCTAAAGTCTTCATTTCTTTCTTCACTCCCTATTCCTCTATTTTATTACATAAAACTTATGTGACTCTCTATCTCTTTCTATGTTGGTCCAATAAAAGTTACCATGTTTCACTAAAGACTCTATCTTCTCTTGGACAAATACAGCTTATGCATTTTTACCTTCTCATTCCTGGTCATATAATAGATATCACTAAGGTATATGGTAGATATTATGCAAACTCAGATATTAAAAGTTTTGCTTTTAAGCTAAAAGTGTACAGGACAGATATTGGTTTGCACAAAACATATATAAAAAAGTTTGAGTAAGGATACTTACGCTCCATGTAGTGGTTTCTAAAGCGATCTGCAACAACAACCAATGCAATTTATGGACTCTGTTCAAACCCTGTACAGAATTCTTAGAAAATCATCATCTCTAACATCTCTGTTGCTTATGTTACCAGAAAGCCGACCACTTAAGGCCTTACACATAAGGCTATATTTTTTTAAAAGATACAATGACAAAAAGTGCAAGTCAGCATTTTACAACATACAAAAAAGTCCTCAAGATCCAACACATGGGCATTAGGAAAATTGTTTCAAGACAGGAGCAAACACAAGATCAAAAAGATTTGTCCAAATTTGGCATTGAGGCAGTGAAAAAGAATGTGCTAAACACTGCTAAATACTATATACAATACATCTCTGCCAATTAATCAAAGTATTATTTTATATTTTGATGGACTTTATTTATGGATTGATCAGATAATATACTCCTGTATTTTTTCTTTCTAATCTGTGGTGAATACAACGTGTGATATAATTTTATGGTGCATATGTTATACAAAGTGAAGGTTAGGATTTGGGATTCACTAAGGAAAGGTCTGCCGAAATAGACTGATTACGTGAGATCCTTGGTTACTGGATGTGTTCACTATGCCTAAACATTATACCTTTGGGGTCATCAGGAATGACTATTGGAGGTGTAATGTCTGGAAGCTCTTCTTCCCCAGCTTGGAGCCCAGTTGCTCGGAGGTGGTTAATGTCGAGAAGATCTGGCATGTCCACAGTTACATCTATTATAAGGAAGAGCAGAAAGCATATACATCTATCACCTATGATCACACCTACATATTTAATTATTTACTGTTTGTTGAACAAAATATTCATATAAATACCTACCGAGTTTTTTGGGCACCCAGTCAAGGCCAAATGTAAACTTCTTTAGCTGGACTACCAAATATTCAGGGAATGAGGCAAAATTAGATGTCCTACGAAAGAAAACAAACATAGATTTGTGCATGAGTAAGGAACACACTACTTTGTCTCATATAACAGAGCTGTCAGGGCTTTTAGTAGTAGTTGTAGCATGGCCTGGGTACAGTACTGTGGTGACTGTGGTTCAATGTTCACACCAGGAGGGAATAAACAGTAGTAAACAGGTAACAATAGTAAAATAAGACCAGAAGAGTTGTAGCTCCATGAAGTATTAAATTAATAATTATCGTTTGGCTGAAAAGAAATTAGTTGACATTGCAGCAAAATGAGTTGTCAACAAGAAAAAATAGGTGTAAAAAACTTTACTTTAAGTGACCAAGAACATTCCAGTAGCTCAATGCAATAACTACGATAGGAAGGTATGTGGTAGGAAGATACAGATTTAGGCTTAAGTCCAAATTGAATATCAGAGATATATCAAATTTGAAATATTACCCCAACTATGCCCTTTGCTGTGTATCACTTATACGTGAAGACTGGGCAACTTATGTACCACTGTTTCAAGTTCCTGATCGGCAAGCCCATAATTTAATGCAAATTACCCTGGAAATAATACAGCAAATAAATTATTTTGTCTGATTGATGAAGCTTGAATTGACACTGATCAATGTGGGTTTTTTAACGCATATCATTTATATATTCTACAACCCTTGCGAGGAGACAGCAAATTGAGAGTTTAGGTGGTAGGGTAAATTGGGGAAGAAAAGAAGGGGCATCAAGATAGACTTTTTTTAAATTATACCTAGGAGGAATTGATATGGCGAACCATCTTAGAAAAGAACGATTCTTTTGAAACTATTTTATGGATGTTCCTGCACTTTGGCAAACAACAGGAAAAATATAGTAGAACACAGAGTGTTCTGCAAGACCAGCAGAGAGATGACAGACATACTAAAAATGGTAATAGAACACATCTTTTGTCAGTCAAGGAGTTAGCCCACACAGTGATTCTACTTATATGCCACTACAGAACTGGAATGCTGTTATCTAATAGCCTATTTATAGTGGGAAATTGGGAAGTGAGATAAGGTGGTGTGGACCTTAGCTTCCAAGTTATCAAGAGAAGGCAGATACTTTTCAAGGGAAGGATTATAAAGGAAAGGGGTAGTTGATCAAGAGATTGTAGGCACTTATTATTTTGTAGGGATGGGAAGAGTTACAATCGAAGATGTAAAATAACACATCGAAATATAACCAAAATGAAAAAAGATATAAACAATTGTAACATTCTATATTTTCATATGAAAGCCATGCCTATGTTCATAGCTATGGATCCACAATATTAATTGCAGGAGGTTCTTGCTCGCTGCACCATTACCATGACTTCTTCAGACTACTTATGTTTAATCTGTTCTTAGTATTTATCATACCAAAAGGACTCAGGACAAAGGTTCCTATATAAAATAAATACAACATTAAGGTCCAGATAACTGAACACCCATATTCACAACAGATATTATCCCTACAGACACAGGAAAGCTGAGTGATGAGTGAGAGAGAGAAAAATAGAGGAAAGAAAATAGCCAAAAATACAGAGAGCGTAAGAGATTGTTTAAGGAAAAGATGAGTACAGAGAAGAATGAAAGCGTATGACAGAGGGGGAGAGAAAAATAGATGGAAAATGTGTAAAGTAGAAGGCTTAACAATGACTATATGGGCATAAAACATGTTAGGATTCAAAAGCGTCAATGAAGCTCATGAAGATACATAGTGGTTAACTCACTTGGTTAAAGTATTTCCTTGCGGTAATTACACCACAGTTTGATATACATGGAGTGGGGCTCATCCAGTGCAGGACAGAGATTACAGATAAAGGAGACGGAAATGACCTTACTTTAACTAAGAACAGAAGTATGCTATGTGCACAATACAGACTTATACTAGGATGGCATATCAAATATGGCAGATCTATATGATTAGAAAATGACTATGCATTTTAAACAAAGCACGGAAATGACAACTGAATTTACATGGCATGTACACACTTCCCTAAAGTAACATTAAAAATTGTAACTAAAAGATGAAAAGGACTCACTTAATACCAGCAGATTTGGCTTGAAGAGCGCTGCTCCAGAAATCTTTCACATTCTCAGGCTCAGAGAAGGCCTGTAGACAGGCACTGAATGGGACTTTGGCACGAACTAGCTCTGGAGCAGGTCTTTTGGCAGTCTCTGCTTCCCTCTTTTTCAGTTCATAAGCAATCAGTTCATCTAAATTGAGGAAACACAATAGCAGTTGGTCCACATTTAAAGTGGCAAATAGGTCATCAGTGACAACTGTCTCTCACACGATTAAGATCCTTCTGAGTACATTGGTAAGTGTTGACGTCATGTGAAAACCTGAGGCAACATATGCCTTTCTAGATAGGAGTGCATTGATCTGTCACCTTTATTAGTAGCAGCTTCCATAGCCACCGGCAGCTGCATGAGATAGTCGACTCTCTGTGTGTACCGAACTTTTCTAGATTGACAGCACTGTGTCCGCTCTTCAACTAGAAACCTAAATACATCACTGGGGTTTTCTGAGCCAATGCTGTTTCTCTGAAAAGGTAAGCACAGACCTGTATTAATGCTAGCTACTAATTACTGTTACTTCTGGTAACAATACAAACATTTCTAAAAATGAGATGTTGAGATCATGCACTATGGACAAAGACAAATGAAACCTTTGCAGATACTCATCAGAATCTAAAGTTGCAGTCCAATACAAACATAGAAATTATAAATCAGTAAATGCTTCTAGGCTTCAATGAATCCTGTTCCAAAAGAAAATTTGAAGTGTACATACCTCAATTAAATTAATGATGTGCAAGAAAAATTCTTGGGCATCTTGCTGTCTGTTGGATGAGAATTCTGGGTGGCCTTTACTGACCAAGGCTTTGAACATTTGGGTTGTAATTCCTTTTGGCTGTGGCTTTTGAATAAAGAAGAATCATAAAATAAGTTTTATACATTATTATCCACCCTAACTAATGAGTTTGTAAAAACCTTGTGCTTGAAGTTGCCTAATTTCTAATTCCATGGTTAGTGGTCATGATTTATTGATACCGATGACAAGCTAACTCCCTGTGACTTCTAATCACCATCACCAGTTTGTCCTGTTTATTTTAATATTGAGGACCATATACCATTCACAGGCCTAGACTATCACAGAATGTAAAATTCAATAGAACTTACAGAATTTCTGACTTTAGGCATGCACCTAGTCAACTAAGAAGGATAAAACGTATAGGGTGTACAGAGTCATTAACCGTTAATGAATATAAATGCTAAAATTACCCTAACCATGTATAAAGAGGATAATGAGGCAAAAGGTGATCATTATTGGCATTTGCCTACCCAGAATTCCCTGTGGCTGTGGCAGCACCATGGGATTCCTGGGGAAAAACAAGCCTTCTGTCTTGTCTGGTAGATGTGGATGAGTGTTTAATTATGCTTCTACTATACCTAAACTTGTTAAGCTGACATAATTCATTTTTAAATGTCTGAGGTAACAATGTACACCATAAATATGGTAGAGTCCTAATAAAACAGAAATGAAGGCCATAGAAAGATTAATTCCTCCATAGGTCCAGAGGAATTGAACATCTGCTTATCTTACGGCCCATACCATTGCTGATGGAAATATCAATGTCCTAAGATGCCCTCGCTGAGCAGAACACGGGCAAAACATTACAGAGACAATCCGCGGGAGAGTCGGAGAGTCACACCGATTCTGTGGTTTGGAGCACCTATACACACAAGGCCCCCGGAACCCGTATTTGCTGGTGCATACAGTCTAACAATCACAGTAAATTGTGGAAACACATGTTAATGAAACCAGAGAGAGGAAGGGGCTATTTTTGTTTATCTTTCCATTGCCAAGTGGAATTACTCCCTGTCCCCATCTGCGAAAGATCATTCCTGGACCCTTTTCTTTCTTGGCAGTTAAACCAGGCATATCAATTCTCGCTTAGGGTCAGTCAACAGTAGGAATAGCTTCCCTAACACAAACCAGCAGGGTATTGAAAGAGTCATATCTTTTTTTTTTTTTATCTAGTTTTATTGATACTGCTCTATAAAAATCCTAGGTACCTGTATATCTACAAACTAATAAAGTAAGTTCACAGCAGAAATTAAGTGCAGTAATTCAGGGCGGCAGCATTATAAGGGAAAGGTCAATATTGGTATTTTCACCAATAACTTTAATTGGTATCATTAATTTATAAGTCTTTAAAAAACATTATATTTCACGACACTAAACAGTGAGTTCCCACCGGAAAAGTGTTGCTGATCACACACAACCATATTGGAGTAGTCAATTCATCTTACATTAATTAATATAGCTTAATTAAATGAATACCATTATGTTTGGAACTGCCCACAAATAGTGAATTCACAGCTTCTACTAAAACTACCCATCAATTGTGCTTTTTGATTTACAATCAGTGTAGTTATTTTGAAAAGACTTTTACCTCCATAAATATGCTTAATTAGTATTACTGTCTCTTTCTGAACACTCTAGCCCAATCCTCACGTACCTTCTAATGCTTCCACCAAGGTGGAGAAGTCATTTAATGCAGAGGAATGATAACGTACGTTGAAAGAATGTAAGATCACTGTTTAAGCTGAATCACAAATAGGCGGGTTGATTTACAAAACAATGAGTTTGGGGAGACTTATGATGAGAAGAAAAAATAAGTTTCTCCATATAGATTATTCATTCTTAGGCACCTACCCCTATGCCCCTCCATAATGTATAGTAAATCACCATTTAGTGGGTTTCTAATGCAGATACATTTTTTATTTTAATCAAGGAAGACTTGAGCGGCCACTGGAAAACATTTTTAACCAAAATTGTATATATATATTTATATACATACTACAAAACATTCAATAAATTCATGTATTTAAGCTTCAGGTGGCCACTTTGTTAGAAGACACTACATCAAATTTCCATGTAATCGGACAGCTCCAAGGCTGCGTCATCTACACATGAAGTCATGTGGGCGGCTGTACACTTTTTGGTGTAGGATGGAGGTTTTTTGTCCTGTTGGACAATCAATTACCGATTCAAATGTATTCCCATCAAATCCCACAGATTCAGGACTTCTAGGGCAATTGGATTAAATGCTGTGGATCAACAACTCATTTTCCAAACTTTGTAACAAAACTTTAAGGTTTATTCTCTAAACTAGGAATTGGCAGGAAAGCTTGCAGAACAGATGTGGTTTTTGTTCATTGAATTTAGTGTGCAGGAAAAAATGCTATCTGTGACATGTTTCCTCTGCATAAAGAGCAGAAGGGTCCTGCTTAATATATACTTAAATTGGTGAGGTGGCTCTCACTGATTTAACTATACATTATACAGGGTCATCCGAGATTTCCTTACAGGTGAAGCTCACCAGTTAATAATCCACCATGATCTGTTTGGCACAATAAATTAGATTACAATTTAGAGTTATAATTTAGTCATTTGGTCATTGTGTTTCACATCTGCAAAACATCAAATACCTTTTGTTCTTCTTTTACGACCTGTTCTATCAGCTCACATTTCACTGGTGGTTTGGCAAACTGGCCAGAAAGTAAGGCATATCCAAGTTTAGCCCTATCATAAAGTAGACAGAAACACACACGTTATCGTTATATAGTCTAAATCGATTAATTGATAAAGCCCTGTTGGAAAGAGGAAGGAAGAACCCTAATGGACATTTCTGATATATATCATAAATCTACAAAATAAAAAAGGCATTTATTCAGAAAAGTTGGGGTTTGCAGAAAGGTTGCTGTTTCAATATACAAGGCAATGTATATTGTTATTTACAAGGGATTTCATTGATTCAATTATGCTTTATAGAGGGGTAAAGCAAGCTCTTCTTGCCACAGATGCCCACTGCAGCTGGTCCTTTATAATGTAGAGAGAAGCTTGTAAGATTCTTGCTTTAGTATATAAACCCCTAAATCTTATGTTTGTTATAAGGCTTTCTTTCACTTTCAATTTAGATACTGTGACTTTTTATATATTAACACTCAGGTTAGAATCTGTACGCTATAAATATCTTCCAAACACTAAATACACAAAAGGTAATATAATATGCCATGAAATTATTCTCCATATTATTTCATAATATGCTGGTCCAATTAGGTGATCTCAGCCCACAAAGCCTAATTCTCAAAGAGCGGCATTAGTCAGATAAATGTAACATACCATTTTTCTTATAAAGAAAATTATTTTGCTTCAACTTGAGTGTCAGTTAATTAGAATGAATTAATGACATGTTAGTGTGCATCCATACTTACATTTGTGTGTTGAAATCCTGAGTTGGGTCGAGAGGAGCATAGTCAAATATTCGAGTAAGGTTTCCTACATAGCTGACAAAATTAGAATAAAATACAGTTATGGGGAGTCCTTACATTATAGTAAAGAAATGGCCAAGGTAATACTGGATAAAGCTATGAGCTTTTTTGAATCAATGCAATATTTACTACAATAAGTCCATAATATGTGGTTAGTTAGTAGAAGACATACTAGTCAGTTGCAGAGATGGACTGGGGCGATAGGAAACCCAACATAGAGGCTCAGTAAATGCTAGACGGTTAAGCAAAATATTTTGGATAGGCAACAATCTAAAGAGACCTAAATCTACATTCATGTTTGGACCAAAATTGTTACATACATAGAAGATGTGATATATGTTGTTTTAATAAACATTCTGTTTTATTAATTATTTTTTTTTAAACTTCTTAATAAACCTGTAAAGCACTTTTATTGTCAGTCATATTTTAACAATTATTTTCCATGGTTGGCAATCCTGCCTTGCTTATGTGGAACTTGTCATGGTTTTCTCATGCAGAAATAATGTGTTTCAACAAAGACTACATGAATTCTCTATCAGAACCTAATCACTATCTGAATATGAAGTCCCAAACACCAGCAGGTAGGTATAAGGGAAAGGCCATTTCAAGTTTGTATAATGTTTCATGAGAGGTAGGTGACTAAATGGGCTAATATGATCAGTGAGAAAACTGGTGTTACACACTGAGGAATACACTCAAGTCCTTAGTTTTTATTTTTTTTTAATCTTTATTACACAACTTTGAGTCCATACTGAATACAAACTGCTGCATACTTTTGTTCCTTAGTGGAGTTAGAAAAATAAACATTTGCCCCCATTTTCTTCGTCCACTGTTGCTTTTATTGAAGCAGTTGAACTCCCATTGAAGGCAATGTGCTACAGCACATGTGCAGGCAGCATACTTGAGTATGCTTACTAATCCAGTAGAAGCAGGCAAATGAGGAGGAAAATGAGACAGATGTTCCATAGAGGGATTGAAAATCTATTAATCGACAATGACATAAAAACATATGAAAACTTACGCTCTCTGAAATTCCGGGATGCTGAAGATGACTTGCATTACTGTGCTGAGGTAGGAGTTGTTTCCCTGGCTCTTAATGCCAGTGAAGCCAGAGCCAAACATTGGTTTTAGCTTCAGGCCAGTTTCTTGAATAAGCTCCCACTCATTAAACCTTGGTTTGACTTCATTATCCAAAACTCTATTTCCATTCTACACACGAGGAAACGAAACAAATGAACAGAAAATTAAACTCTACTTCACAAGGTTCCATATCTGCAAAAGTATTATTCTAAGCCTTAAGTCTTGCATATCAATAAATTATGACTACCCAAGGGCTGGAATGTATCAGCATTTTTTCTATTGTTTAATGCTCACTCATTACAGAAGGCTTTGAAATGAACACAATGTGTGAGAGCATTTACTCTGGACAGTTCTCACCAGCCTAAAGTACTTTGCTGTCACTAAAGCCCCAATACCCTATCTTTCGCTCCAATGCCTGTGTGGGCTAGTGAATAATACAAATAAGGTGATCTACCAATGATGACCACCTAGCCCACTATTGTTTTTATGTGACAGTAAAGTCTTAGGCTCACATTTTACATTTAAAAAGGTTTTACATTGTACTGGGCCATTACAGGAATAGATAGAGTGACATAAGCTTTCGGCGCCACAGACATCATTTCATCTGAAGAAGAGACTTCTGATTTCCCCAAAACCTATTTCACTCTACAGCTTTTTCTGCATTGACCCAATAAAAAGTATCACCTTTGACTGAAGACTATATCCATCTCATGTATTAAGACAAACAATAAAACAATCTACAGCATTACAGCTGAAAAAGAAGGCTTAACTAGCTGGTGACATGTACACCTTGGCCATTTAAATATGATGGAATACATATCTTTGTCTGTTTATGCATAAATGTACATGACGTACCAATGTTGAAATGAAATCAAGGAATAGTGCCTATTTTTAAAGAAAGGTATTCATGCATAGCATCTTGCTGTTGTAATTATCATTATCCAAGAATTCAGTCTTTCCTCGACTTTATGGCATTTCTTGACTGAATCAAAAAAATCCCCTCCTAAAATTTGTTGACAAGCCATAATTCAATTATTATCCAGTTAAAGGCATAGTCTTATGTCTCCGACACCCCTCTAAAGAATAATGCATATTAAAGTATCATGTTAAGCTTTTAATATGCATTCTTCAAAATGAAAAAAGCACCTACCTGACCTATAAATTCCAGCCCAGCTGCAGCAGCTGCAATCATCCTACATTTGTTGTGAGGGATTGGCTGCTTGAAGCAGCCAATCAGTGGCAGGAAAACATTTCGAGTGATATCAATGAGAACGCTTGCTGCACATGCACATGGGGGTCTGAACAGGTCTCAGGAGGCCCCTAAAGCACATTTAGAAGATTGTAATCTGAGGAATCAAATACTTATTTGCATTTAATCCCAGTTAGGGGCATCCCATGACCCATTCCTGCATCATGGCCCAAGTTTGAAGAACCATGCTCTATAACATCATATTTCAAATAATCCAATTAGCATTTCAATTGAAAAAAAAATACATTCTGGAGGTAAATTAAATGTATAACTCAAAGACAAAAATATACAAACCCCTTGCATCTGTAACATATCGATACCAAAATGAGCAAGGTGTTTGGCAAGATGCGGATCAAGAACAGCTTCCTCCTCATCAAATGAATACACAACTGCAATGGTAAAAAACATGTCTGTAAATATTGCTCCTCGTCAATACAGTCCATTTTACAAGAAGAGAGCTTTGGATCAAAATTCATATTTCTGAAACCAGCTGTTATCATAAACCATCATAAATTGGGTCAATTTTAAATTCTGTCTTTTTTTTAACAATGTACAGTATTCTTTATCGTTTCAAATTCTTTTGAGGAGATGTGAGCTATAGACCATTGGTATCACAAAACATACGTATTTATAGTTCAAAGATAGAAGTTCTGACAAAACAGTATTGAAGGCACTTCAGCCACTGTCATTTAATGCTAATGTTCTTTGATACATTGTGGGTACATGTTTCACCTTTAAGTGTCTACAACAACAGAAATGTCTTAGATGAAAATAGCTTATATTAGATCTCACCTGCTCCATCAGGTGTAATGGTGCCAAGTTTTACTGCCAATGGATACCCCATCTGTTTGTGATGCTCCAGAGCGTGACCATTGCCCCCGCTCCCCGAGCAGAACCACTTCCCACACATGATGGATCCATCTGTCAGATTCAGCCACAGGTTTTCTCTGAGATCACACTTTGCACACTTCCAGCCACTGCAAAAAAACAAAATCAAAGACATTTGACTAAAAACTATTCAGTCAACATCAACATTTCTTAGCCATGGTCCGGCCCTGTTAACCCCACTTTAATTCAGAATGCTATAGCGAACCAATATCGATGAACTATATTTATGGTATAATATGATCCAATGCAGTAAAATAAGTTGAGGTGCAACTATACAAAACTTTAATAAAATATATATTTAAGATAAAATATCATGAACTGAAAGCAGTATCATTGTTGTATTTAATTGCGTGGGTTTTTTTTACTTACTTTGGTGGAATTCTTACTCCATTGTCAATTTGTACAAGGTTATTGGCAAATTTTGAAACTTGCAGTTCTTCCTCCCATGATTCTTGATCAAGCTGTCTGTATGGAGACTTTGAATTGAGAACAGCATCACAGGCTATTGTTACCTGAACAAAATAGAGGAATATATATAAAATGAATGGATTCTACCATGAGTAATACCATGTTGTGTTGGTTGATTGTTGGTTTCAGTGGTTAAAGCTGTTAGAATGCATTTACCCAAATGTATACTACTGTTCTTTTTTTCGGAACATTTGTGGCCATATGAAATGGAAAAAGCAAATAAGCTTAACAAAATGATTCCTTGTGATTGGCAAACTACTACTAAATTTGTTCGTTAGAAAATATACTGTAGTTTAGGTACTGGGTTGTCCTACTTCTGCCCCATGTGGTATTGGAGGCAGTGTTACGTTGTATGAAAGCCCACATGCTGGCAAAAAGAAGTAACACAAGTTAAATCACATATATTCCTATATGGTTCCCTTTAAGGCTACAAGAATTATGCATGACATTAAGCCCAAAGAGGAGTTTACAATGGGAACTCACATTCATATTTTCTGTGTAAAAAATATAGAATTGCTTGAAGAAGGACAAATAGAACCAGATTCTGAGGAAAAAAAAAACAAACATGCTAAAGCACACACTCACTGACCAGTGCTGGGAGCTCTTCTATGTTAGGCAAAGGAATTTCAAAGTGATCAGGAAATATAACAAGTTTAGCTTCATCTTCATATTCGTAGTCTTCATTATTCGGGTCAGTACAATCTAGATCTGCAATACAGGAGATCAATGTAGCTTGGAATATTTTAGCAACCACGCTGGTAAACAAAATATGGTTGAGAATGAACATGCAGTGATTTGCGTTTAGTGAGATCGATTCTCTTTAACAACTGGATAACATACATAGTCTTCAAACCATTCAGATCATTGGAAAGTGGATTGGATAGAGTTTAAACGAACAACATGGATGTCAACTAGACCAATATAAGGCAACCTGTGATAAACATTAGGATCATTTTCTCCAACTACCCTTTGACACAGAAGGCTTATCAAAGCGCATGATGCAGAACTGGCAGTGAGCTTGATGTGATCAACGCAAACCTATGAAACAATTTCTCTACAGTCTTCTCAATGATCTGTGTAACAGTGCCAGTGGCTGCCAGCCAGTCTGTGAGCTTACAGGCAAAACTAAGATCACAGCTCTCATCATACCAAGCCTTATCGTTAAAGCAAACAAATAATTAATGGACGAAGGTGGAGGAATTTTGATATTTTTTGTTACAATTTCATCTTATGATGCAACTTTATAAAATCAAAGAAGAGCTGATCTCTGGAAGTAATACCTTCTCTAGCATGATGGCATGTTGTCATAGGTTTAGTTTCCATATAATAGAACTCTGAGGTTTGAACTAAATATTTGTTATGGACAAAAGCCCAATTGCCACTGTATTAGATCTTATATGCATTATGATATAGCATCAATCCCCTTGTCAGGCCCCATTCAGGCTGCGGAGCTGCTTATCTCCTGTCTAGCTATAGTTCCCCTGCCTCGCTACAGTTCCCCTGTCTTTGTTGTAATCCATTCCAGGATTTCCTTATGCTCTGTCCTGTACTTCTGATTCTTTGATTCCAGTCCTGCTCTTATTTTCAGCTTCTGTTTCCTTTATAAGTTGTGCCCCATCCAGTTGTTATGTTTGTCAGTTTGCAGTCTCTAGGTATGTCCTTCTCTGTTCTGTGCTTAGAGTCAATGTTAAGTTTTAGCTTATTATTAATTCAGTAGGCAGGGTTTAGCGATAGGACCCACCGAATATTGGAGTACTTTGGCGTAGTGGTGGGCTAAGCATACTATGGCTATAAGATATGACTATGTGCCTTTGCCCTCTTTTCCCTGAATCATCTGAGGATCTTGGTTCCTCTCTCCTCTCCCCATGTCCCAGTTAAGATATCCTATACTTGCTTAAAGGAGAAGCGTCCGATTATTCCGGCTCTTTACCCCATCCCCTGTGTCCCTTGCCTTGTTCCCTGTCCTTTGTTGTGTCCTGTACATGTATGTCTTGTCTGGCTATGTTTCTTGCTCGGTCTCCCTGTCCCTTGCTCTGTCCCCCTTGCTTGCATTGTTACTGCTGTTACTGTTACATGCAACA
Organism: Spea multiplicata; assembly: GCA_009364415.1. NCBI lineage: Eukaryota > Metazoa > Chordata > Amphibia > Anura > Pelobatidae > Spea > Spea multiplicata. The sequence continues at coordinate 8,840 of VKOC01005454.1, read as the reverse complement.
TCCGCTGCTATGTCAGGGCCCTGGAATGTGGCTGCACTACCCTATTTGCTCAACACTCGGGGGAGTGTGGTTGCCCTTCACCAGTTCCTGTCCAACTCTGCTACTGCGCAATAACTCCTGAATTCCATTATTGGGCGCTCTGGGTCATTACAGTCGTCTGTATGGACTCGGTTCCTGACACCACCTCTTCATTAGTGGTGTATTCTGGCCTAGGATGTTTAAGCATAGCCCTGGAGCAGCAGTCCCTTTGCCACACTGAGTGTTCAGACCCCAAATGCATTACTGGTCAACATGCCAGTTATAGGGGAGATCCTTGATCGTCCCAACCAGCCCATTTACATTATGGAGGGCTGCGCTGAGCTGGCAGAGTCTCCATGGTATGCACTTCCCAGCAGCACAGAGCACTGGGAGGTCATATCCCGTTCAGCAGTAACAAATACAGCAAAATAAGAAAAGGAGTTTAATTCAATGGAACATTGAATCCTTAACTAAAATGAAGGGTGCAGCAAAACCAGGACGTTTAAAGCATACCATTCATCTTTGGTGCTTTGGTCATCTAAGCATTTCTTTGGGTTGTAAACTAACCAATTCTGGGACAAAGTGTCAATTTAATTTTGTTTGATAAATAAGTAACAATCAGTCCAAATAGGTCGGTTTTTTCTCTGTTAAAATACTGATTTCAGACTAAAAAATAATAAAATAGCCATAATAGTATTTTTTCTTTTTATTTTGTATTTATGTGTAATAAAAAATAATTTAGGAAAATAGGTAATTTCTATTGTTAACCAGCTATGTATGTTAATTGAATGCATAACATGGACCCTCATAAGCATATTAATTACAATCTTTGTAATTAACAACAAAAGCATTTAGCAGGAACTGTGCCTTTATTTTGTGCGTCATAACAGTATACAATATTATTTTGGACATCATCAGGGAATAGTTGGGAAGCACCAAACACCATGCCTGAGGCTGATGGAATTCAGCAGCTGACTTACTTCTAGGTAACAGAGTGCACTGGAAAATAACACATGAGTGCTGGGGGGGGGAAGAAGTGATGTTCGACTACAAATACCTACTCAGAATTAGATCTGTTACCAGCTGAAAAGCCCACCCGTTTGATTATTATTAGCTCCCAGTGTTGGGCCAGTTTAAAAGTAGCCAATGATAAGAATTCCTTTTGTCTCAAATTTAAGATTTTTTTCCCTTGATGTGAACCTAGTTCAAACATACATAAGCAATAAAGGTGTACAGGTTATTACTGGGACATGTAATTATTTTTACTGGCCAGACAGCCTATTTAGTACATAGAGGCCTTGCTTAGCATCTTAAACTCTAACGTAAAATACCAAGGATGTATCTCAAAAATACTAGAATAGCTAAACTAGTTCCACAAAATATAATTGCTACAAATTATTAAAAACCCTAAAACACCTTATTCTCTTTGGGCGCCTCAGACATCACTGTACAGAGGATAAAGCACATCATTGTAATACGCAAAGCCGATCCTTACATAGATCCCAATGGGTCCATAGGAAAGAGGGGTCAATTTGCCAGGCAGGGTCACGAAACTTAAGGACAGGATGAGTCTTCTCCATTAAAAGCATGTTGTGTGTGATGTTGTATGTGTCTGGGTATGTTAGTGTGTGTCTAGATATGTTAGTGTTGTGTGTGTTTGTTGGTGTGTGGGTATGCTAGTGTGTGAGTATGTGTGTCTTGATATGTTAGTGTGTGTAGGTGTCTGAATGTGTGTCCCCTGTTGTGTCAGTGTGTGTTAACGTGTCTGCTTGTGTGTGCCTGGATATGTAAGGGTGTGTGCATCACCTCAGGATAACTTTAATTTTAGTTTTATTAATCATGATATAACATGGCGGATATGGGCATGGTTTTGGTGGGAGGCAGCATGTCACCCTTGGACACAGGCAGCACAGTGTCTCGGGCTGGCCCTGGTAGTAGGGCTTCAATCTCTTTTACGATAATACATACACTTCAATGCTCACTGATGCACAACAGGACATATTTGACCTCACATTAAGGTAAAGTGGTTTTTTTATAACAGGTATAACATTATAAATGTGCTCTATCTCCGTTATCTTAGCCCAATCCATTAGACAAACACTCATTATCATATTGCCTGAGGTAACCAATAGAATACCTGTGTTAATAACCTAAATTGAAACTCCAATCAAAGACCATGAAGGCTAGACTTTGCCAGCATCCTCATAAAGAATCAGCTCGGTGTGGGCAAAGGTATCCAAAATATCACATGACTGGCAACAATGGCGACCTCCAGATAAAGGATTTTTATTGGAACAAAATTAAATTAAACCTTATTTCCTTCAACGCTAAACTCCATTACTGAACACAGTGCTGTATTTAAGGCTTTAATATTTTATGTTTTTCCACGGGTGATATATATTCATGTTCTGTGAAACTTAACAACGAGGAGTCTTAGGGGTGTAGTATACTTTGGCAAAAAAAAGAAAACAAGATATGGTTTTCAAGTGCGTGAAACTATAAAGCAACATTACATGGAATACTAGCTCTTCATTACGTTTTTACCCACATACAGTGGATGGATGAAAGCTGTGATTAAACCCTTCCATTATGCATGGATTGACACGCAGACCACAGACAGCTAAAGCACCAATATTAATTATTTAGGAACCTAACTGCTAATGCATTGTACTTTTTTGGAGTTCAATATATTCCTTGACTCCATCACATAGTTACTTTCATTTGATTCATAAAATACTAGATGGCTAATGTTCTTACATATGCCGGTATAGGGCCTGTGATTAATTTGTGATATATTTACTTTTTTCTTCATTGGTTGAAACTCAATACCCTGCTCCCATTATTATTCAGGCACTGCATGGGTCAACAATTCATCCTTTAAAATACACAAAGTGCTTAATTGGTCAAGAATATATTTTAGAAACAGCAATGCATGAGATATAAAATATAAAATACTAAAATTATATTATATGTATTCTTATTAAGGTGATGCAATCTAGGTATGCGCATAAACAATATTATATATATATATATATATATATATATATATATATATATATATCAATTTTTAAAAAGTGAGCTTTACCTAAAAATATTTTGCCATTTATACGTCGTGGATGGGCTCCACCAGATGCACCTGTTGCTTTCTAGAAATCAAAAGAAGTAGTTGGTTAATGGTTAGTGAATATGTTAAATAAACAACAAAAGATTCATCAAGGTATATTTGTGAACAGTTATATTTTAGCATTTGTCAAAACTTTCAATCATTTATTTGTTTTAAAGGCCAATTGCAAATTGCAAAATAAACTGTACCCAAGAAAAAAGTAAATAGAGAAAAAAATCAAGCAAGCTACATAAGAACAAAGGCAAAACATATAACACATAGAAGCAGAGAAAAATTCATGGTATTCTTTGAAACATGTTAAGGGTTAACTCTACTAGAGCTGCATGTTTTCGCATGGCAACACTCACAAATTAATTTATATATTCACCAATTTATGGATTGTCTGACAGCAGAAGAGATTGCATACTATTTTAAATTTTACGTATTGCAGGTGCTGTTCAATGGGTAGACAGGTCGCAACAAATGGTATATAACATAACAATTTGACTTACAAGCTTACAACGGACACATTTAAAAAAAATGAATAAAAAGCCACCTTCACCTCCCATATAGTGATATAAAAATAATACCCTTGAGGTACATATGTCCTCCCCTGATCCCTATCCTATGCCCCATATTTAACCCCTTGGTGAGACAAGACATGTGCCTTCTGTGCCTCTTCCTATCCCTTGTGAAGTATTAAACTTAAATTATAGTCACAACTGACAAAAAAATGCTTAATAAAGGAAAATACATTTTATATTTTTGTATTATGGCTAATGGATACATTTTGTTAGTGACAGGTCTTCTTTAAAAACATTGGACCGGGAGGTCTATGACAAAGGTAAAAGACTGACAATGGCCTTTTGTTTTTACAACAAAAGAACAAAGAATGGCATTCAGTGACAAGGTATAGATCAAACTAGGAACATTGTGTTTGTTTATTACCAAAGAAAAGGAAAAACATAGAATTAATGTAATTCATTTGGAAAAGATGTGATCAGGTAGCCAAAAACATTATTAGTTCTAATGTAAAAATAATGATTTACAAAAGATAATACTCATGTAAGCTACTTGTGATGTTGTTCTTAATCAAGCTGTGCTACCTGTACGTTTCTGTGTTTTATTCCCTATCCCATGGAGACAAAGTTAGGCAGGATTAGAAGTAGTTTTATGATATCAAACAGTGACAGGTGGTCTCAACGCAAGCCAAGAATCTCAGAGTGGAGCGTTCATGTGCAGTGGTCATCGAGCCTGAATAACTCGTATAAGTCCTGTGTTTCAGTAGCTCCATGTAAACAGAAATCATGATCATTTCCATAAGCTCTGTGTTAATGGTTCTGTTTGTTGGTTTTGGGTGAAATGCCAAGAGAGCAGACAAGGCATTTCAAAAAAGTATAATATCAATGGTTTTGATTATAATAAGTTCACAGTAATCTTCAGCTAAACCCATCCTGCCAGCAGACATGGCAAAGAATCACATACCAAAAAGTATTTTGTTCTTTTAAACTATTTTGTTAATTTTGATTTTAAATCAAAATATAAAAGTTCATTAAACTTTTCTTTGTATGGGTCATTATAAAAAAAAATGTAAGAAAATCTAGCTACACAAAAAACTGGACATAATTTGACCAGTTGCATTTAGATTGAGGAAACATCCAATGTTATACACAAGCTTTAAAATTATTATGGCGGGGGCCTTACCTGTCTGATGTGACGCTTTAAATGCATGTAAACGCATTGTCCGGTTTTCCTATAATGCCGTTCCACATGTTCCCTGCCGAAGCCCAGGAAGGTGTTCATGCATACATACAGACCTCCTTCAGACACCTGAGAAATGATGAGAAAAGCAATCAATTCAAACATTTGGGAGCTCCATACTATCAAAGCAAACAGGAGAACCAAGTAAAGTCTGTCTACACTTAGTCTCCGTCAGTATGCCAGGTTTTTAAGACCACCCACAGATAAAAATTACCTGGTCAACCTCAAAATTCAGAATATTTGCCAACATTAAGGTTATTGGATGAAAAATACCATAACACTTGGTGAGCAATGACCAACTCTAGATCATAAAGTAGAGGTTCCCATTTATCTGCTCATGCAGAATGGAGTAAATTAGAGCGTAAACCTATAGCTTTCACGTTTGCTGAAGGTAACAGCTTATGTCCATAAAATGTATATGCCATTTCTTAGCTTTAACTCCAGCATAAAACATTCTTATAGTTTTCTTAACCCAATTGTTAGCATTCTACCTTTTCTGATGTAACATTGGGAGTTACACATCAAAAGGGATTCTGGTGAGAAGTTTGGTGGTCTTCTCGCTGTAGCAACCAATGGAAGATTCCAATTGACTTGCTGAATCCATGGTTTGCTATGAACATAACCCCTTAGCATCAGAGCTACTTCAGATTTATTCCTAGGTATACCACTTACATTGAGTCACAGAAATAACATGAGGTACAGAGGCTTCCATCAATAAAACACTTTTTTTTTCCCCCAAGTATCAAAAATGTATGGCTTCTACTCAACAGTGGATCGCCGTTATAAAGATATATTTTGAAGAAATTATTTCCAGTTTAATTTATAATTAAGAACTTCATACCAACAAGAACAAATCAAAAACAATGATTTATTAGTCCAAAAGGCCTGCTAATACAACACAGTTGTCAAAACACACGCAAAATAATTGCACAAGGCTCTACAACCAAAATAGTAAAGTGATTTAGCACTTTAATTGGTGTTGTGGCTCATAAATTGTCATAGATTAGATTCTTATCTCTATGGGGTGCTTAAATTCTGTAAATGCTTGTGAAACCCTAGAAATATATAAGTTATATATAGAAACGCTTTGCTTATGCTACTCGTGGACTAAACGTACACTTGTCAGGGAAAACATAACCGTCATGTGACACAGAAACAGGCACGGATAGGTCGTTGCTATAGAAACTGAAAAATCTTTACGTTTCGGTGTTATTTTTAGGTTATTAAACATTAAGTGGAAAGAATAAAATATCAGATCTGCTAACGTCAACACCATTGGTATGATTGTATACACAGCTATATTTATTTTTTTTTAACTTTGTGCAGGGCTTGGCAAATCGCAGGTTCTTGATAGCCATGGCTCCTAGTTTCTTAGATTTGGCTCCTATATTTTTGAGCCATTTTATATTGATCTTTATGTAGTGATGTATCTACCTTTGGGGCCACCTTAGGCACTACCTAGGGCAGCACCTCCCCTTCCATGGTCCGCGTCCCAAGTATAATAAAAGGCGTCTTCAGGAAATGGAGCGTCAGGATATGACATCATATCCCAACGTGTCATTTCTTAAAGGCATGAAGTAATGTATATGGACGCTATCCTGAGTCAGCACGCCCTCCATAGTATAAACAGGTCTGTTGGGGAGGTCAAAGATCTGACACTTGGGGGCTTGATTGCCCGAGTCGGCCTTGGCCAGGTTGCGTCACTGTCTTTATGGGTGCCCCTCTTTCTGTCTCCTAAAAATATAAAGCTAGCTCCCAACTTCTCCACAAATCTGTCCAGCTCTGCCTTAGCATATAATGATGCGATGAAAATGCCATAAAAATTTCATCTTGTTTTATTAATAGAAAGCTATCAATAGAGCAGGTAACATGTTACCAAATATTTCCAAACAGATGGTGCGTTGACCTCAAAACATTTGTTTTTATGATAAAATACTGACTGGCAGGCATTTTAATATTTCGTTAAGCTTTATTTACTATAAAGATAACAATAGGCATGTCCCCTCAGAGAACCCAAGGCCCTAGTAAGATGTATAAGAGCAGAAATATAACGCATTTACTCGATTATAAGACAAAGGTTGTTTTAGAAAAAAAATCATCTCAAAATGAAGGTTGTCTTTTATTCAGACGCCAGATTGTGACACCGCTGCACAGTCGACTAATCGCCAATTCCTACCTCTTTCCATTGGTTTCATGTAACAACTTCCAATACCCCCTGACGGAGGAATCGGGTATATAAGATCAGCTGAAGTTACACACATTACTTGTAACTTCAAAAATCCTTTTTGGAGTGTTTGTGTTTTTGCACTTTTTTGCACTTAATTTCTTCTTCTTTTAAAAGAGGCGCCTATCACAGCCGACTGATCATGGTGTTCTCGCAATGAGGCTTTTCTGAAAGCCTCACCAGTGCCGCCAAACAGCCCTATCACACCCCCAAACCCAATGGCCTGAGCCCAAGTCCTTATCAAACACTTCATTACCCCCCACTCCTTACATAAATGGGTGTATGAGTGAGTGGCAGAGAAAGTGTACATACAGTATGTGTGTGTGGCAGAGTGTTAGTGTGCGTATTAGAGAGTGACTGAGTGTAAGTGCGCACATGAGTGGCAATAACAATGGTTTCGATTTGCTTTACGATAGGATATCTTATATTTAGGCCTTTTATTTTTTTTTTCATTAAGATCCAAAGTTTGGGGAGTGGTCTTATAATCGAGCAAATACAGTATTGAAACAAAATTACTAAATATCTAGCCATGCGGGCTGACTTAAAAGCCAAATGGATAAACAGTACTAAGCAATCATATCAACATACAAGCAATGAAAGGAGACCTTCTGTAGCAAGGTAGAAAGGACACAACAGATTCCATTAAGGAGTCAAACATGAATTTTTCATACATTATAGCATTAGCGACTGCTTCGAGCAGCATGGAATCTCTGCAATGTAAAAGGAACAGTAATTCATCTCCCGTAAATAATCCAATTAAATGATACAATACTTGGTCGCACCTAGTTACAATAAACATAGTAGCATGGATTAATACAACAGAATAAGAACATTATTTGTTAGGTCTTTCGGCGGTAGGACCAACCTTTGCAGTAACTTTGGTTACCAGGAGGTATTCAATACTATGGTAGGTAAAAGCCATTAACTGCTTGGGGCTCATACATTTTGTTGACTTTGGCCTAGGACAAGTAAGTGCCCCCCTAGGATAGCAGGTCCTAGAAAGACACTTTAATTGAAGACAATTGGATGATTAGCTTCCCTAATGCATTGCACCTCTAAATGGGCCAGTAGGGACAGGGTGTCCACATGTCTGGTTTTCAGGACACTAATAATATTCACATAGTCCTTACCAGCACAGGTAAATTATTTTCCTGCAGTGTATAAATACTTTAAAGGGATCAGTTTCTCACAGGGGCGGGCTGGGCCGGGGGGCAATTGCCCCCCAGGCCGCCCTAAATCCGGGCCGGTGGGCCGGACAGACGACCAGCAGACAGGCATTCAATGCGGCTGCGGCCGCAAAGTTAAAAACTAAGCGGCCGCGAGCAGCATTGAATGCGGCCGTTATGCGTACCTGGCGGGGGGCGGTCCGCCCCGGCTGCCGCTCATCTGAAGGCTGCCTCCAAGCCGGCACGCCTCCAGAAACGGTGCGCGCGGCAACTGTGGCTGTGCGCCGGGACTTGATGTCAAATCTCGGCGCACAACACTGAAGCCACGCCCACCGTCTTCCGCGCTCAGTGCACAGGAAGGACAGGAAGAAGAAGAAGTAGAAGAAGAAGAAGAAAAGGAGGAAGAGGAAAAGTGAGAGTGAAAGAAGAAAAGGTAGGAGAGAGTGGTTTAGTAAGTGTGAGAGTGATGGGTGTTATGCTGAATGTAAGTGTGTGAGAGTGATGGGTGTTATGCTGAATGTAAGTGTGTGAGAGTGATTAGTGTTATGCTGAATGTAAGTGTGTGAGA
>VKOC01005453.1:0-24850 GCA_009364415.1 Spea multiplicata | reverse complement strand
GGTATTCCTCTGACAGAGGACTTACCTCTTCTCCCAGCTTTGGCTGCAGGAAATCTGGGGGCGCGGCCAAGCCGCACGGCTGGTCTCGGGTGGTGATGAACGGTTGGAGGCTTAGCCGTGATGTCATTGTGGAGGCAGGGTTTTAGACTGGCGCTGGTTTTAAAAAGCCGGAAATCCGTTTCTCCTGCACCCTGTTGTGGTCCTATCTCTGTATTGCTGCTGTGTTCCTGATCTTCATTGCCATTGACCCTTTGCCTGCCTGACTACTCTCTGGATTTTGACTCTGTACCTATGCCCGAATTCCTGTGAACCAGTCTGGCTTGTCTGACTTCACGCTTCGTGTCTCGACCCTCTGGCTTGTACGACTACCTGATCCGTGTACCGACTCGGCTTTCCTGTTCATCTATCCATCCGGGTTAACCCCTTCGGCTCTGTTTTACCTGTGGAGGCCGTCTGGAGATTCCTTCACCTTTATTCACTCAGTACCTATATCTACCTGCCCGCACTTGGCCTTCTTGCTGTTGGGATCCTCTAAGTCCTGGTTGTCTGCTACTAAGGGCCCCTCTGTTGGTATCGGAGGACTGGGCGGTACCTGCAGACTGGGACGGTACCTGTGGTGAGTGCCGTTGTGCGAGTGGTCTTGACACCCATACACACATATATGCACATATGCACAGATACACATACCAGCTTACAAACATATACCTACACTGCTCTTACACACACTTACCTATACACACTGCCTGTACATGCATATACACATATACACATACGCTGCCCTTACACACACTTGACCATACATACTGCCTTTAGACACACCTGTCCATTCACACGCATATACACATATATTAAAATTACATACACATATGCACATATACACACACACCAGCTTACAAACACACACAAACACTTATTGCAAAGGAGCTCTGAGATGTGGAATGGAACTGTGTGGAGTCTGGCTACATGTGTATGATTGTCCTGAAAAGCTTGAAAAAAATTACACAGGGAACCATGCTGCAGCTCTGAAGTGTTAACACAATATAAATGTGCTCAAAGTTCTGCTCTTACAGACACACCTGGCCATACACGCACTCAAGCTCTCAAACACACACATGTATATATACACATACACTCCCCTTACACCTCTTTCTCCCCATCTCTTACCTTTCTCATCTTCCATCCTTCACCATCCATCCTCCACCCGCCATCCGTTGCCCAGCCATGTAGTAGCAATATGTATGTACAATAATAGATAACAATCTATCTTTGTAAAATAATAATTGTTTATTTGATGAAGTGATACCATAGAGTAGAGCTACATTTTAAGTAAAAGGAGAAAGATGAATATGTGTTGATGTAATTTTAGTACAAAATAATATATCATTTGTGAAACTTTGTGAAAGAATATGCTTTAATTACCACTAAATTACAAAAATTACAGATAAAAATGTAAAAAAACCCAAACAAAATCTTTACAAAAAGTAGTATTTTTTGGTAGTCATAATTGCATTTAGATTTGCTTTATCTGAACCTCATGAAAACAATCCTATGTAATGTGTGATTCTGAGGCTCAAGATACAGACAAGGATCATATGGAACAGATTAACACAAACAACATATATGCATTTAACACACTGCCTGACTTGTTTTGCTCAAAGTTAAAAATATATCTTATATACAATGTAAAAGGTTTGCTTTACAGTTGTTATAAGTCAAATTGGTCAAACCAAAAAACTTATCAAACTGCCTCTCTGCTAGATTAAGGTCTGAATGTTTTCTATCTATTATAAAACCCCAATTGTATACTTTTATGACAGGACTTTCAAGCATCATGTCTTATATTACCTTTCAGTGACATTTGGAACAAAGGAAAATTAACTGTCTATCATTTTCTGTTAAATAATTTATTAAGAGACTTGGGTTTCCATAACATTTATCATGTTGTGAATTTGGATGACATTGCTACTACTGAGAAAAAAAAATCCCATGGACAAAGTCATCTTTGATGTGAACAACCTTCACAATCACAACTAATAATAATACTATGATGCCAAATGCTGAATAATTAAAACTGCAAACACACAGATTCTAAGTAGATTATGGGATTGTTATCAGCCTCAAAGGGCTGATCAATGAGTAATTTCCATGGATACATGCTGATATTGAATACTGATTTCAGAAGCTGTACAAGAGAGAAGCCCGCTATGACTTTTTCATAATATCAGTCTGATAATAAGCCTGGGACTGAAAGATTAGAGAAAGAAGAGAATAGAGAAGGGAGAAGATAAGCTAAAAGAGAAAATAGAGATGAGAGAAAAGAGAAAAAGAACACAATAGTGAAGAAAGGAGAGAGTGGTGAAGATAGAAACAGGAGAGTAGGAAGAAAAAAAGATAAAGGAGTGGAGGAAATAAAAGTAGAATGAAAGGAAAGAGTAGATGGGAGTTTAAAGGAGAGCAGAGAAAAAGGAGAGGAAAGAAAAGAGAGAAAGACAAGATGAGAGAAAAGTAAAAAATAAGAAAAAGAAAAGCGAGAAAAAAACAACCCAAATATACAATCTTAAATATACCAAACCTACTTACAGTTTTTGTACACCAGACAGTATTAGCCGCTCTGTTATTTTTACAGAATGTGCAGACAGTACTGTGGATCCAAGGTTTTAATGTCCAAGACATGCACACCTTGACACCCCAAACTCAACCTTCCTTCTGTACAGAATGCGACCTCGCCCCCCTCCATGCTGAATGTTTCCATGGCCCTACTAAGTGCAGCTTTTACTTTTCCAGAGACTGCTCAGTGACCCACACCTAAGGAATGTTGGCTAACATGGCAACTGGTCCAGCACTTCCCAGAGCATTAAGCAGTATATTTTGGACCTGGGGTTTACCTCTTTATTCATGGACATGTGGCAACCTCAATGTACAAACAGCAGTTACTGTGACTAAAATATATCACATTATAACAAAGGTTTTTGTTCCTTTTATATTCAATTATATTGTATTTTAGAAAATGATCCAAGCTGCTGTCTGTATTGGATGGTACGTTAACGTTTAATTAAACTAAATGTAATCAGAAAAGTCCAAATTGTCAGGATGTGCTATATCATTACGTGTTCATAATTAATTACCGCTTTTTATTTTATCAGAGAGGACTCATGCAGCACAGGAACAATATGCAAAGAACAACTTTAACCCTGAAATTACTGAGGTTACCTAAGGTTGACAATGCTCACTATAGCCTGTTCACGTGGCTCAGAATTAGTTACAGAGATCTACACCTGACCTTCCACAGTCATGGTGTTCACAGTTATGTTTTTGATTGCCGCCTAAGCTAATACATTCTTACGTTTTCTAAGCACATAAACCTTATCACTTGCTTATTTTTAAGGTCTGTGCAGTATGAAATACTGCCAATGCTTTTTTTGTATACACAGTTCCTTTTAGCTGTATTAATGTGACATCATTAATGTGACATCATTGTTAATAAAGTAGTCTCATTTTATTTACCTCCCTTCGTGTTTCATTATCAAACATCTACCTTTACAATTATGTTAGAGACTGCAGTTTGTGGTACCATTTAGTGGACCAATGTTCAGAGTAACAGAACAAAGTTTGCCAATAAGGTATTGGAAGCATATATGACCCATCTTTCTGGATGAACATGGGTCCACTTAATCTTATCTGGGACCAATTTTTGATTAGAGTATGCTCTACAGCATATAAGAAAATTGAGACTTTCAACCGTGACAACCAGCTGTTTGATGTATCCTCTCCCACCCGGAATGTGTATATTGTAGTATAACTGGGGTAGACAAATATATTTAATTCATCAAACTAAAACCAGGTGTATGACATTTTTTCATTGGTCAAGTCATTTCATTATGCTACATCCCCTTAGCAGACACCGATATTTCATGGGCTGTGATCTATCATCTAAAACCCAGTGTTGTTTAGATCTCAGTTCTTTGTACCCAGTTTATTTCCTGTAGATACATTAAAAAAGGGAGAAAAGGTTGAAATGAAATCCCCGGTGGGCTGCTGGCCGACATACTTAGCTGATCTGCCTCTCCAGTAGGTGCTGCAGCATGCAGCCAGTGGATGGATATGCCCAGCCATGCGTTACACGTGTAGCATGCGGCCATGCGTATCCAGCTGTCAGTCGCACTTACATTTTCAGGCCACCCCTTTATCAACACTCTGGCCCTGAGTATAATAATGCGATTTTTTTTTTATATTTTGTGGGGTTTTTTTATATTAAGTTTTAAATATAGGGGCTATTTTACCTAAAGGATCCCACAATTTGTAAAACAAAGTGACAAAAACTCTGAACCCTTACAAAGATTCCCTGATCCTATCGATTTACACCAAAGGAGAGCAATAACAAAGGAATGAGTAGCTTAATCAGGAGAAATAATAATTATTTCCCCCTTAAAGATTTCAGTTTGTTTTGCAATTGAATTGGTCACGTTATATATATTTATCTTTGTCTCATTCTTTAACATCACAAGAACCTGGCATCTTAACAGGGGTGTGTAGACTTTTTATATCCACTGTATATGATATACATGTACTTGATGTATTTTGGTAGTCTATGCATAATGGTACCCTTTACTATTCACTCAAGGTTTATATTGTATGAACTAATTACACTGATGTAGAAATCATCAATATAAATAACAGCATATTAAATAATGGGATCTGTTAACCTCTTTACATAAGCATACTGAGTCTATATATAATATATTATTTTATTTAAGCACATTCTATGCTGAAGGCACCAGTGCCTTAAAGTGACAGGTGCCTTACAGACTAGTTTTCAACCAAGACCTCTCTGGTGTTCTACAACATGTAACTTGCCTCCCTGTATGATTCGGGTATGTGGGAAATAATTGATCACTTTCCATCGCCATCATTATCTCCATCTCTAGACTTTATTCAGACTGACATGGTTGGTAGTCACATTGACATTAAAGGTGGATGGATAACTTATTGGATATCCTACTAGGTGTAATACACAATGGATGAGAACTGTAACTACCCAAACACCACAACAGATACAAATACACACAGAGTTGAATACACTGTGAATATAAAAATGGGGCAGGGATTGTATGTTAGTATGTTAATAATACGTTTTATAACTCAATACTGTGAATGTTTTCATAGTATCTACTGTATTTAAAATAGAAATGTAAAAGTATCCAAAGGCAAAGCCATTGACAGATACAGTTAGTCATTTTGGAGAACACTTGTGATAAACATCACTGTGCTTTTTTATTATCACAATACTGAAACATAATGGCAAGACCGATGGTTCTTCATAACTGTAACTGTAAATGTTGGGTGAATGAGCTAGAAAATCCATGTAAATATCCTGCCACGTGATCAGCCTCCCACTGTTCGTATGCCCAGACACACAACACTCTCCCCACTGACCTGTCAGTAGCACTGGACATCATGATGAGCAGGCATCTGCGTATTGGCATGAGGAAAATTCATTCATACAACAAGCTTCATGGTGATCTGTCAATAGCCTAGGATATATTATTGCATATTAGCTAAACAAAACACATGTCAACATGAAAATGTCTAAAGCAATCTGCTCTGAATCCACAAACGTGAAACATACATACACGAGACATACAGATAAAGACCTAATGTATGTCATCTTTGCATTCACTGCCGACTGTTACATGTGTTGCATTTAGACAGTTTTGTTACTTTATACATAGTCTGAGCATAGCATAGGGTTAAAATGGCATGAGCTTCCAAGGGGTTAAATTAACGCCATCACGAAAGGACTGGGGATGGGGATACAAATAATCTATATTATCACATGTTACCTCCCGCTGTATTGTAGATAAAGGGAAAATGAACAGAAGCTGAATTGACCAAAACCTTAATTATGATGTGAAGTAAATACATGCCAGTGCTGCCCCGCTAATGCTAGTTCTGGTTTGGATGTGTTATAACAATACTCCACACATTCAGTTAGCAATCATTTATTATAATACTCTGCTTACATTACTTGGTTATGTGGGTGTTTGTATTATATATTTTGGTTAAAAAGGATTTGATGAATTATTATTATTATTATTATTATTGCTATTAATGAATTGTTAGTTTTGAACGTTACTGTTCTGACCAATAACATCTGAAATAACCATACTGAAGCCTGTGACTGAACTTTTTCACCCCTGCGACCCAGCACCCAATACCAGCACAAGGGTTTTTAAATCAGTAAATGAACTTCTGTTTGTAGATTAATCAAAGTCTTTCTATTATTTAAATTTCGGCCTCTGCTGCAAGCGTCTATTTCGACTTTTTTTGGCATAAATGCCGTAGCCACTTGACACCAAACTAATTGGCGAGGCTGTCCAACTTCATACGACTTTAAACTTTCAGGATACGCTTTTAAAGCTTATTCCAAGTTGGTGAATGTCATAGGCCTTAAAAAAAAGTGTAGCACTTAACACATTTGAAAAGCTTTGTCATATATAACAACGGAACAAAAAGGATTTAAAATAATTCTGTTGTCAGAAATAATCACAAAATAGCACAATGACTGAGAATAGCTGAGGCAGTAAGGTTTTGGGTAGATGGATAGGCCCTGTATACTGCAACAGGATAATCTACTGTGATTGATGAGCTTGGCTAGTCACATGACAGAAACATTCGTCAGGCGATGGGTCGTTTGACCAGAAAATCATACGCTTGTGACATCACAGACTGCGACGATAGCATCAGAATAAGTTACACTTTGGGAAGCTCCTCATCTTGTATCTTTATGCATTATTATTATTATTATCAGGTCATTTAAACACACAAAGAAAATACATATAAATACAGTAATTCAACAGTGTTTGTCTTAGGCTGAGTTATTGACAATCCTGGATATGTATAGCCTTGACCTTGTACACGTAGGATTCAGTGTCTAGTTGGTATAAAGTATTGAAAAGCTTTAACGGTGTTTTTCTAGTTATTCTACTTTTTGTTAACCATTAAAAAGTCCCATCCAATTATATTGGACTAGTTTCATAGTGGCATGGACTCAGTGCTCATGAAGGGAAGTGAGATGGTCATTCATGGTATGATATCAACTGCTTTACCTAAATGTGTTTTTTAACTTCTTCATTGGCTTATTTTTCCCAATCTATTAACTGCATAAGGGAAGACCAAGATAGGAAAGAAAATGGTGGTGTGTAGTACAGCAATTATCGTGGTTCTAAGGTGGGTATTATCGATGCCTAGTGGATCTGGAGAGACATGTCCATGTATCAACCACATTAACAGTTGCACAGGAATGCCCTATCTTACGAAAGAGGAACCAGTGTTGGTGGCTTGGGCACAATACCTGAGAATCCTCCTAAATAGGGAGTTTCGGGTGAACCTCATGTCTCAGCATTCATATCTTATTTGTGTCATATGCATTAAGTCAACCCTTCTGTAAGGGCAGAATTGGCTAAAGAGGTACATGAAAGTCTTTATTATTATCATCTTGAAATTTATATAGCGCCAAAAATTTACGCAGCACTTTGCAATCAGGCCCAGCTCTATGGTTTCTACTAGTTACCTAGGCAAACTATATTACTCTCCTTTTCTACATGCAATTGCTTGATAATGTAAAAGAGACCTAGGTAGTCGTTTAGTTGCACCCCGCTTGCTTTTTATAGTAGGGTTGGCCCTGCATGTAGTTATACATAAAATACATATAATAATGCTAGGACCAAAACAATACACATCCCTATAAGTTATAAATGTTGAGTCAACTGCCTGGACACTCGTAAACAATCTCTGTCACACCTGCCTTTTTGATATTTCTGGATTTTCATAACAAATCAATGCGTTTTGCTATTTAATAATGCTGACAATGCAACCTGAAAATGCCAGGACTTTTAATATTGAAATAAGTGAGAATATATGCAGTTAGTGATTTCCACTTATGAAAGTTGCAGAGCTGTAATAAACCTCACTAGAAAGTAACATAAAATAACTGGGGGGAAAGTGCTGAAAAGTGCTGAAAATAAGAAAAAAAAAAAGAATATAACTTTTAAAAATATTACCACTTGTAAACTAGCAATGGCATCGTGGTTTTTAAGTACTAGATACTGCGTGTATATTAAAAAAGATGCAGGTTATTTCAAAGTTGAAATTTAATTTAATTGATGTAGGAGAGCAGATTTAGAGCAGAGACCTGTGGACTCCAAATACACTCTGGTCACCAATTTTAAGATTATGCTCAATGTGATTATTTTGCAAAGTGTAGGTTAACTCAGAGTAGCGGACTAACTTCTTGGGAAAAAGACTACGAGTGAAAAGGAATTTTTACCATTCCGTATTTTATTCTACACAACACTCACTGTTACCCTAGTGAATAAGACAGGATCAATATGCTTTAATTGTTCTGATGCTGGGGACGATCCTGCCATACCTAAATATTAAAAAAAATCTAAAATTATATTTTGGCTGTGTTTCTTTTATATTGTATATTACATGACCTAAGTTTTAGGACTATCACTGATTGCTACTGTGGCTTAGTGCAGTCATAAAATTCTATATTCTATATTTTATAATTATTGTGTCTGTTACTAGAACCACTGATCAGGAAAAAAAATACAGTCTTCTGGATTTAATCAGTTGTTTAGGCTGTAACTAACAATTACTAACAATATATTTCCTTCTCATGGGGCATTATAGCCAGAGCTTGCCTTCTCCATCATGATCATAGAATCCAACAGCTGCACAATAGCTAGCCTTATGCTAAAAGTCCCAATTCAACCAGTCTGGGTTCGAAGTATTACAAAGAAACCATCTTGAACACTAAACACACACACAGATGCTGTCGTTCTTGATCCATTGCTTTGCTGATAGGAGCCAATAAATAAAGGCACATTGGAGACAGTCATCTGGCTGTAGATTATGGGAGTTGCAGTTTAACAAACACTTGGTGGTCGCTGTTTCCAAGTGCTGCATGCAAGGTCAGAACACAATAATTTGTGTCCTCTGCAAACAGAAACATCATGGTTGCCAGAAAACAACTCCATTTGGTATTCTTATTTCTTTTTTCATATAATCTTTATCTTACGTCTGCGCAATCATCTTGTCTGTCTTGTTGATTCTTGTATGTTCTTCGCATTTCATACAATATCCTGTTTATTTCCTTTTAGCTTGTGTTTTCCTGGTGTATAAAAGGTGGTTAAAAGTAGTTATCTTCCGCAATAATGCACATATACTTTTTATGCTTTCTATAGCAATAATTACCTTCGTTTTATGTTGCTCTAGTTCAAAAGAAGGTGACTGTATGCTTTCTAGAATGAGTTTGTGGACAATTCTGTCAAGAATGAGAAATAAAAAGGGAGAAAAAGAGAAGTGGGGACGTGGGTTTCTGTTATTATGAGACCAAGTAAAAATGCCTCTTCTTCAGCAAATGGCCTGAAATAGTGCTGCCATTTTCACAGCTTGATTCAGCTTCATCTAGTCATTTCATGGTCTAGACTTTTGTTATTTCACAGGAGTATTTTAATTGCGAGCAAAGAGGGACAGTTTTTAAAGCAAATGCGGTCATTCTCTCTACCACAATAAAAGTTTAATGCACACAGTTCTTTCCTTTTGCACAAATTTGAATTAGTTTTAATTATTTGATACATAAAAGCAAGTAATGTCTAATTTAAGAATGAATTGCATATTTTATGAAAAATATAGTTTGCTAACTACATGACCTATATTTTACTCATAGGCATTTAAAGAAAAATGTTATTGGCAAGGTACTCTTTTGCCTAAAAAGATGGTAATCTTAAATGAAGGCAACAAAAGGGTCTATTGTACAGATGAGATACAATCTGCTGTTATGTTATCTTTGTTGATTAAGGTTAAAGCAACATTTCACTCTTGGTGTTTTTGTACAAATATGAATTATTGCGCTCTCCTAGACTAGCCAAAAATGACAAAAACTGTCAAGTGGAAAAGTCAGGAGTAATTTAACCGCCTAGGTATGAACCCACTTCTGTCGACAGGCTAGATAAAATCCACATACAAAAATATTTGAGAACAATTTAACCAAGAACAGATAGTTGCTTAATAGCCTGCCATATGGTGTGTCCCTCTCTGTGAGCATCTTAAGTAGTAGCACAATTGTGCCATTACAAAGATTACATATACATGTAATAAATTGGTATACCCCTCTCCAAATTAAATCAGGGTATACTGCATTTTCCTGAAGAGAGATGTTATCCACTTCTTGCTGTAGAGCTATATGAAGGAAGCCATCTTGCCTTTGTATTTCAAGCATTATATCTCATGTAGAGATCTACTGATCTAAGCATTTTTTTTCCACAAGGTTGTGCCGTTGGGGTTTGCACTAGCTGTGGGGCTTTACACAGCACAAACAGCATTTTAATTTATCCCGTTTTCATCTTTCCTAGTGTTCTTGCTTTGTAAAAGAATACTTTGTAAAATGCTAACCTCAGGGTTTGGGGCCTTCCATGTCACCTATTTACTTATTCAAGTGCCATACTTTATTTATTGTTTGATTGCAAGAATTCATTTTATTACATGAATTTATTACAATGAATTGGTGAAAATAAAGAATGTGAGGGAACACCACTGGTCTGGTCTGTGGAGGACAGGGATTCATGGGTGATAAGAAGTCTATAAGAGAACACTTAATCTGCTGTAGAATCTCCTTCCTTAATAATATGTCCAAGAAAATAGGACACAATATATTAACTGTGTTTTAAAATAAATTATAGGATGTCAGATCATTTTACATTCCATACACAGTATCAGAACTTTAAAGAATGTTCAGGCAGAAGCAACCTTTCGTTGTGTATGAAAAGTATGCCTAGTCAATGTGGACCATTCTCACGTATCTACAGTTGTCTCTTTTGTTCAGAGTATAACTATTGTGTTTATTATTAATAACATCTTGTTATAACTGTCTTTTACAACATAACTACCATAATTATTTTATCACTTTACATAATGAAATGTCAGTTCTAAAAAAGATCATTCATATGTGTAAATATTGCAATCGTTCTTTTTTCAACAAATCTTTTAAAAGATTTAAAATAATGGCCCTATAAATAGTTAACATGACTAGGACAATATAAAATGTAAGACCTTTTTGCAAGATAAGTAATTCAATATAAATAAATATAAGAAATTAACATCACATATACACAACACTGTTATATGTGAGCTATGTCATTAGTTTTTTTCTTTAAATGTAACAGACCATCCTTTTTGTGAACAACTGCCAACAACAACCACACCATTTGTTATACTACAACTTCCAAGATGCACCACAACTCTTGACATAGAGCTTATATAACAGCTGTAAGTCAAGGTGTTGTCAGTTTACATAGACGTTTGTAAGCTTTTGTTAGAGGCAGCAATGTGACCATACCTGGAAACTCTTTAAATGGGGTGTTTCCCATGATGTCAATGGGAAACGCCAACTGATATCAGTGGGACCGCCCACCAACATCAATGGGCAGTCCTGGCTGTGTCCTGCAAGGGTAGGCTCAAGGTAGCCGGAGCGCAGAAGTTCCCAGGTATGAATATGACTGTCACAAATAATACACAAAGAATACTTAAATGATATTAGGATTACAGGACAATATATATACTAAAATAAAAAAATGTAATCATTACCTTACATAAATAGATAACAGTAAACAAAATAAAAACATCGACCATTTCATCGCTTCACTTAGAAAGTCTTATTTACAAAGCGGAGATGCCTTGGGTTGTTAAATAATGTGATCCAAACTCAGAGGAGAGTCCATTTCAGTGGCATCCAAAGATCTAATTAAATTGCAAGAGAGTCTCAGTGGATTAAAGTATGGTGCAGTCAAGGCCTGACTAACCAAGGGGCACACAGAGCAGGTCCAGGGCCCCAGAAGTAGGGGCCCTGTGTTCCTATTCTGTAGTAGAATTACTTGATTTGACTCCTCCACTCTTGTTATAAACTATGCTGTCTGAGGGACTGCCAGTCACTAGCAAAGTGTCTGGCCTTAAATACACTACTGGTGATTCAGCTCAATGGTAAACAATACAGTCATGTTAGGATTAGATAGGACTCACTGAATTTGGGTACTTTTTTTGGTTGACTAAGCAGTACATGGCCATATAATGTGATGGTATTTCCAATATTTATACTTCACATTCCTGTAAATGTATAGATACTTCCACAAAAAGGTAGCAGAATTCTCCTTAGGATGTGCCTGTAAGTCCTGATTGTTTTGTAGTAGCTGTGACATTGCCCCGTCCCTACATAGGAGATCAGTCTTTGTAACAGATCACGTGCAATGGTGCTTGGCATGAGCAATTAGGCATTGCCGATTGGACATTCACTTGTGAGAGGTCTTTGACGGGTCTGCTGGTATCTCTGATGGCTCCCCCTGCTGGCTGATCACACATATCAGCTATGGAGCACTGCTTGCTGATCACAGTATGAGCAGCACAGGAGAGGTCAGAGTTAGGAGAAGGAGTGTTTAAAAACTAAAACAAAGAAAATAAATAAATAATTAACTATTATAACTGGGAGCTCAGTGATGTAACCATGATAGATGTCCATAAAGTATTTGACAGACCCCAAAAAGGATCTCTATAACATACAATTGTAACTTTAAAAACACAAACCTATTACACAAAACACACAAGAAAAACAATAACAAACAGTATACACTTAGCCATAGTATATGTGGCAGTATTTCATTCTAAACAGAGGTTAAAATTTTAATAAAACTGAAAAATTTACAGAGGACACAGTATCGCAAGAACAACTCATGATTAAACAGTATATTTGTGATTATAGTTTTATGTCTCAGTGAGATTAATGTTTGGGGTGTTTATAAAATGACAGAAACTGTGAGCTCCTGAAATTCTAATACTGACAGCGTACAAAAAAAATCAATTAAACTTTTCAATATGTCCCATCCGTGTTGTTAAAATGTAAAATGAGAGGAAAATGATGGACTGTCATTGACCATAAAACAATACGAGCAGGATCATTAACTGGGGAAACCAACCCAAGCTGCTTGTGGAAAGTACATAGACCCATAATTCCAAATGCAAACAACCGAGGGCTGAAGAAATCAGATTCTCATCTTAGCTGTACTTATAAGCAATAGCTCCTATTTCATTCTCTGCACTCCAATAAAATCCTTTATAGGACAAATATCCCTCAACACTGACATAGACTTAAGAAATACCCATTTTTCCTAGACAGGAAAATTTATAAAACTCAATGAAGTCAAGAAAAGTTTAACCACCACAGCCCTGTAAGCAGAAAGCAGGTACGGACAGCTAATAAGGAAAGCAAACCACATTCAAAATACGGTTACCACTACTTCTCAGAGGTACAAACTAAGTAATGCAGTGATTCCAGCTGTGACATTGCAAGAAAGCGTACGTTGGGACACTTGGATATTATGGAATGGCTGTTTGCATGTCGGTAAGCGACAAAACATGTAGCAAATAATATGGATCTGTTAGTTTTTTTCGATTCAAAAGATTTTTATTGACAGCCAGACACAGCATGTGACAAAACAAATGTAAACAAAGCCGTGTCCGGGCGCTGTTTTTCTCTTTCTTTTTTCAATGGAGATGCAAATGCAGCATAAAACATGCGGAAACAAAATGCGGCAGAAACAAGACCAGTATCATAAGCACAAAGGGGCCATGTGTCCCAGAATAGTTGAGTAAGTATATGTGGAGAGCGTAGGCTCCGACGGGTGAACAAAGCTGACACTCGAGCCATACTGGAAATACAAAGAAAAACGTACAGAAAAAAAAGAAAAAACAGGGCGGCAATAAGGAAGGAGGAGTCCCGTGGGCAGAGACTCCATGTAACAGTGGGCGAAGCCGCCAAGAGGCGAGCAGTAGAAAAGGGGAGGCGCAGGTGTCAAGGAAGCACACCGCGGGGCGGGGGCAGAATGACCGTACATTAGTACCGAACGATAATGAGCAAACATAAATCACTGATATAGAAACCAAAAATCATACAAAAACACTACGACTTGTGGTCCTTCCATCCCCATAATAAGATAGTCAGGGGAGATGGCATGGGAGAGAGAAAGAGACAGGAAAGGAGAAGAAAAAAGAATAGAGGGGGATAGAGAAAAAAAAAAGGGGGAAGGTAGAGGAAAAATGTAAACGGCTCTGTAGAGCCATCGGCGTAAGCAGAAGACATCAAGGGGGTCCACACCTTCAAAAAACACTCAGAAGTGTCATGTATGTATGCGGTTGGAGCTGTTAGTTTAATGATGAATCAAACGTTATATTTTATAATCAATGGTCAAAGGGACACTTTTGTTTTAGGGGCTGAGACTTAACTGATACATTTTGAAGCATTAATGTCCATGTTTTAGTAAAGAAATATTTATATCTTTATAATCACATTTTTTGCTGTTTTATATACTCACTACTGTGACTTTTAGTGCTGTAGACTTCCATGATACCCTCATACCCAGCAAACATTTGAGCTCCTAGAAAAGGGGAGGAAAATGAGACAAAGGAGTTTGGGTCCCAAAGAGTATCCATTGAAAAGTACAATTTATTTTTATAAAGATTTTTATGAATGATGTGTGTGCCCACAAGTCGTATTAAATGAGTTCCCCATCCTTAAATCCCAATAACCTTATTTCACTTTTTGTTCATTTGTAAAAAAGCTATAAGTTTCTCTTCACATTTTCTTCCCTCTACATTAAGTAACATTGCTTAAAAGCAAACCACATGCATTTTGATAATGTACAACATAAAAAACAATCATGCATTTTTGAATATAATATCTCTTTCATATTTTCAATTATAGGAGCTCTGAAATGTTCCAATTTACAATAAGGTGTAAGACAATTTAACCCATTTAGGCTTTTTTCCCCCTTTTCTTTTTCATTTAACTGTATTTTACTGGACGTTTTAAAATGTACTTTAGCTGCAACACAAATTGTCCATTAAAGCATTTTCCTGCTTTATCTCCATTTGTAAAATCAAAATCGTTGGACTACCATTAGATATTTCAGCGCTACAAGAGTTCTGTGGGAGTAATTGTGTCTTAATCCTGCCACACAAGTGTCATTAGGGGATAAAAGGCTTGATTCAAACATCTGCTTAGTGCATCGTTCACAGTGAATAACCACTGATGAGCTTTTACTAACCATTTATGAGGGAGCTGACCGTGGTCCTGAATAGCCTCCTGAGATTTAAACAGTGGGTTTTTTGAGATAGGTCATGGTTCTGCCTGATACTCTTAAGGTTAAATTGGCTCATTAACCATTCATATTTTGTTTCAACATTTGCAATAATGAGTAAAGAGCAATTAGTGTAATATGTGCCCATATACCCTAGTGCTGTCTTAAACAACAGTGCCACTTGTATACTACTGTTTGTTATGACATGCTTGGTAACATTTAAAGTGTCCCAGAGGCCACACAAATATGAATACACATAGTAGGTTTTATTTTAAACTCGACATTGGGTGAGCATATTTTCCCTTAATCGATTAGTTAAGTAACAAGGTGTTATATTCTGGGTTAGGTATGTCTTTATTTTTTTAGATGATTTTGTACTGCATAATAATTATTTGTGTGCAATGAGTTTTGTATGCTAGGCTTAGAAGGATTGGTCCAGTGAGAAAAGATGACAACCCCTGCAGATTGCCTTATTGGCTCTATAGTGGTTAACAGCTCAGTGGAAGAGTAAATGAGAACTCAGTAAGTTTGTTCTTAGTTGGCCCAGACACCTGTCATATTACTATGTGGCCACTGGGGGCAGTGAAGAGGAAGTGTGGTGCAAGGAAGAGAAAGTGGGTCTAGGGGAGAGCAAGGGATGCAGGCCTAGGAGAGCACCCCTATCAAATGCATCACTGTGATTTACCTCATCAATGTCTCATGCTGAGGACAGGTACTCTATTTATGGAAAGACACTAGTGTACTTAACCCCTTAAAACCTTCATGATGTCACAAAAATGTGCCAGAAAACCACAATCATAACCGCATTGAACTTCATGATTAAAGTATTGGTGTACGCAATGCTCCATTCATGGGGAGGGAGTGCTGCTTATCGGTCAGAGACATGGCACACAAGGAAGCTAGCAGCAAAAGCGAGGCAAATCTCACTAATTCATCATATCAAGAAGGTGTCGAAAAGATGTTCAGAATCCAAGGTGGTGCTGACAAACGGATCTGAAAGACGAGGAGGCCTCTGACATGGAGCAGTCAGCAAACCCTACTTGTGGAAAATATAAAATACTATTACAACCTGTCGTGACCTTAGAACACAATGAAAAGAGGACATCACATCCCTGGCTTCGGAGTTCAAGATGGAGATCCAAGGGTTGTGGGGAGGAAAAGGCTGACAAAATTGTGGCCGCACACAATACCCTTTTACAAACAATGTTAAATACCCCGGAGGAAAAAATAATGGACTTAGAGGACCTCTTCAGGCGAAATAATATTAGGATCACACTAACATACCCAGGTAAACACACACTGACATACCCAGACACACATGTACCCAGGCAGACACACCCTAGCATACCCAGGCAGACACCCACACTAACTCAGATACACATACATACTCAGAAACACATACATACCCTGGCAGGCACACACATACATGCCGCTCAATTGCCCAGAAAAGGCTCCGCCTGTTTTTAATGCAGCTCGCCCTGCCCCCTCCTATAGGGAGATAAAGAGGTAAGTCCAGGTGTCAGCATTCATAGCAAATTAAATTAGACCAATGAAGGAATAATTGAATGAGCATATAGAATCTCAGTTTTGTCAGTTGGTTTGAGACCGATTTATATGTCCATGACAGTATTTCAAAACAAAACATTATAATTTTTAATGATTTTATCCTGGCTCAACCCACAGAGAAGTAAAGCACAGAAAAAAATAGGATAAAATAAAATGACATAACTAGGGGCACTAACCTTACAGATATGTTAAGCACATTGAAATGATTTAACTCACCCATTATGCCTTTTTAACATGTGTAAAGATCTTCTTAAATTAAATGTAGGAACAAAAAATCAATAGCATAATGCCAATTTCTTACAAAGCCATATTTATCTTTGATGAGCCCACAGTGACCAATGTTTCTATTGCTATGAGTGTCCAAGGAGAGCAGTTCATAAGCGTCTTCATCAGGGACCCAGTTTCTCCTATATGATCATGTAGTAATAATAAGGCATTAGTGTCATATTTATCCTGAATGCCATATTTGTCTTAAATCATTTCATTATGTGTACGTTTTGTATCTCTCTGCAGAAACTGAAGTAGAACTAGTAGTAATAAAACATTTTCTTGCCAATTAAATACCTATTTGCATAGTCGCCAAGATTTAAGAAATACATTCAGAGACACCTTCTGTGGGTAGTCTCATCTCAGCATATCAAGTGGCAACACTGCAAAGCACGAAGCCCACAAGAATTCATTCTTAAGAGACCTAGACCTGCACTCGTGTAGAATAACAAATATTACCAAGCTAATACTCCTTTACAATATGATAAATAGGCACTTCTAAACGCAGGCATGATTTAAAAACCTGGAACACGTCCAAGGAGTTAGAAGATGCCCTAGGAAAACATACCTGTATGTGACTGTATGCAGCACTGACGTAAACTGGGTGTTTGGCAAGTTGTGTGTAAGAAGTTGGAATACTAGAATTCCAGTTTTTGTTGTTGTGGGCTACAAATCCCGTGACGATTAACGGATTTTAAGAGGAAAATAGGTTATTGTTTACTTTTGGAAGAAGGACAAAAAATGAAAGTCATTCCGAACCTATGCTTAATAAGAAAACAATATTCTAAATTAGGTCCAACTCCAGGAGCCTCTGAACAGCATTCCAACAGTGATTTATGATTTGCTAGGGAGCACTGAAGAAGTGTAGTTCTCTACAAGTACAGGCAGCTGGAACTTGTCCAGAGAGCAGTGAAAACAAGTAGAGTTGCTAGTTGGGAGCTGTGTAACAATACAACCGGGACTAGGAGAACATCAAAAGCACTCTCGCTGTCCGCATACTTTTAATCATCTTTTACTCGAGTAAGATACAATCACATTTGCACGTAACAGGGTTTATTTTATTATATCACATATGCCAATTCTGACCTTATCTCAATTGTAATTATTCACTCTGTACAGTCTTGCCATGCTGTAAAACCAGCCAAGATGCATCTGCTTTCTGATAAATATAACCATGCTTCCCTACATCAAATAGTAGTCAGATTGGAGACAATGTGCAGATATGTTTTGGTAGAAAGGTGGTCTTCGGAGGCATTACTTGAAATGTTTGGGGACACATAAAAATGCACATAAACAGGAATACAGAGATGCACCTGGGCCAGGGGACAGCGGCACCTTCTGTGTAGGTATGGCAGGGATGATATCAAACTTCTGCCCACACGTATGCCTTAGTACCACATTCGACAATTTAGGTCATAAACTGCTTGTCTACAGTAGAGAAAAAAGGGTGAAGATTCAGATTTTATAAAATAATATAATGTGAGCCTAATTTATTATCTAACTGCAGTCTCATTTCAGCTTTCTGAACCAAAGTCCACTTCCACCCCATACAACTAGAATAGCAACATATAATTATGTAACCTAAATAACTGCAATTTGCACTTCTTTAAGAATAATAATGTTCCTATGAAAATGCAAAACTATTGGCCAAGCTGAAGTTTTCATGAAAGTGTGAACATTTTATATGCAGACGTTGTATATACGCATCTCAGGAACACAGAAGTCTACTTGTTACCTTACATAGCTACATCTTCCTTTGGCATCAATTAAATGGTAAATGGGATATTTAGATGTTGCTTGAAGCATTTCCCCATCCAGATTCAAGGATGGATTTAATTAGCTAAGATAAATTTATCTCTTCTAATTTAGTCTAATTTCTCCCATGATTGCGAACAAAGAGTATTTTGAGATAAAAATCAGTGATTTTTGTTTTTACGTGGGTAATTGGATCCATCCCTCCGTATTTATGTTTATTACACAGTGCTTTCCATCGGGCGGCTCAGTGATTAACGGTTGTCATAGTACTGGATGTACATCATACGCTGCCTCTGCTTTCTCCTTTTTTGTGATGTTCCTCTGTCTGGTGCCTTACATTAAGCAGCTGTCACTAAGTACACATAATGACCCTGCTCACTATTCTTGAGTCATTCTCCAGAGCTTGTTGAATTAGTCTTCAGACTGTAAAAGGGTTATGATAGTACCATTTTAAAAGAGGACACAAATAAAAAAAATGCATGTTACATGGTGTATCTAGATAACACGGGTACATTAAAGGATTATCTCAAGTCTTCCCATACTGTACAACATATTAGTTCCAGACCAAAACCACAGCGCCCGTCTTGTACTCTCCACAGGATTTGTACACTATTTCCATTGTATATAGAAAGCCTCTATACCACAGACCAGATGGGTGACTAAAGGCGCCTCTTTTTAGGACTATAATGAAAGACAAAAATAGCCCCACCTACTATTGCCCTACCCATTTACCGATTACCTTACCGTATCTTATACCTACCACTATAATCACCATTTTATATTGATTGATTTATTTTACTTTTTTTAAGGGTGGGCAAGGGTGTGGTGGAAGCCACTAACATCATCCTGTAATGCCATATTTGAGCAGCAACCTGGCACCTGTTCATTTAAGTTTAGGTGCTATGAACTATGATTTTTATGAACAATTATGTGCTTCATACATGGCCAGAGAACATATCTTACACAGCTGAAAAAAAAGCCACTGTGATTACGAAACTGGACGAGAGAGAGAGACACAGATCTCAGGGCCGTGGGCTGGGGTGGTCTGGCTAGAGAAGCAAATGCACTTGATTGATCTTACCATAGGCTTATTTGTAGAAACAGGTACGTACATTGTAAGGAAATTTAGTTTGGCTTACCTCCAGAAAGGAACGATTTCTAGCCTACAGCCAGACCAGACAGAATCCATTGAGTTAAGAGTAACTAGTATCATTAGAAATTCAGTATAATCAAAACACTTCTTCCCTGTGATTAAAGCAACATCTTATTCAAACTGTGAACTACATAGAAATAATAGATGCCATTGTTTATGGTGGGTATGGCAGCCTCTTGGCCAGTGGCATATTCTGGCCTACAATGACTAAGGTGGCACTTCCAGGGGGTGGTAGCCACTCTGGGGGTAGATTACCCTACTGGGCAATCCCATGCACCAATCTTTGGTATTGCGTGCTTTCAGAATAGCTCAGCTGTACCTGCTGAGCTGTAAAAGTCAGTAATAGTACCTGAGTTTATAGAACAGATGTAGGTAGCGTCTTGTCTCTGATTTCAGTAAAATGTAGAAAAACTCTAGCTGGGCATTTCCAATATTTCAGGATGATTGTGTCCCTGTGCTATCCATCGTCTAAAATACAGCCATTCAGACAATAGCAACTACACACATGCACACAAATACCAAACAGAGGACTGCAGCACAGCCAGGAAGCTATAAATAATCCCATAGTATGAGGCTTCAAATAGCACACAGGTACAGATAGGAAAACAGCAGGAGCTGAGCATCTGGTATCCTGAGGAACTGAATTTAAACCTCTGCTCCTGGAAATGTCTGATCCCCTGCACAGAAGGCTGATTGTTTAGAAATTATCTTCTTGTGCCACTGATACAACTGTTTACTGGGTAGTAAGCCCAACTGCTGCTGATGGCCATAGGATACTGTGTAAGTATGGTTAGAGTATCTAATTACTATTTAGTCTGCATCTGACATCTGTACAAAGTGGCTCCATACAGGTTCGTGATTGCAATCACAAAATGTGTGAAAACCTGCTCAAGACGTGCATCCCTGTCGTGAATTGCAGTCCTGTGACCTCTTATGTTGCGCCACATCTGACTATTTAAAATAATCAGTGATCATATAATAATTTTATTAAGGTTTCAACCTGTGAATATGTGTAACGGACTGCAGGGGGGCCAGAATGGCAGAGTGGATCCACAGTGCAGTACCAAGGAGAGTGTCAAGGATGAGTCGGGGTCGGAGCGCAGCGCAGAGAGACACCGTGTACAACGTAGTAAGGGGCAGTCCAAAAAGCAAAGTCCAGTACTCCAGCCAAGGGTCAAAAGTCCGTGAAATCCAATATAGAAATATGCAGCAGGGTAGAGAAACCAGTAAGGTACTTGAACAACCAAGTACTGAAGGTACAGGGCTGCAAGTTTAAATAGCCCGCCAAGTTGCTACATCTCCCCTAACCCCTCCTTCCCCCTCCTCTCACTGTGTCTGTCACTCCCTAATCCCACCCCCCTGGTTGCCTGCAGTGGTGTTGGACCACAGGACACGCCCCCCCTGGCTGCCTACAGCGGTCTTGGACCGCAGAAAACGCCCCCCTCATTCCACTCGTCCCGGCGCCTGCCGGGATGAGTGGAGGCAAGAGGAGGCAGTCTGTGACCGTGTGGCACGCGGGCACTCGGCAGAGTCCCTGCCGGCCGAAGACCACCGCCGATGACGACGAGAGCAGGTAGACACATAAATAGGTAACGTAGTCAGAGACAAGCCAAGGTCAAGGGCACGAGCAGGCAGGAGCATAGTCAGAGACGACCGGAGGTCAAGGGCAGGAGCAGTCAGAATAATCAGGAATAAACCGAAGGTCAGAAATATAGAATCAAACAAGTAGGATAACAGAGCCCAGAGTACTAAGAAATAAACTCTTGACAGGCAACTGGAAGACAGCTAAAGTGTCCTTAAATAGCCCCAGAGTCAAAAAACCCTACACTTAGGTAATTACTGGGGCGAGCAGAATTAAACCAATATCCCTTTAAGACGCAGCATGCACATGCACAGTCTGCCACAAGTTGTACTGGTCGGCCATCTTAATTGTGCAGTCCGCCATTTATTTTTCTGACCGGCCGTTTTGGATGCTGCATGCGTATGCGCAGTGGATCGTGAACGGTGCTGGTCTGCCATCTTGGTTGTGGCTCAGAATGAAGAGGAGCCTTTCATCTGAAGGTGGTGGAGTCTCGGAGTAGCTGCTATGTCCGTAGCAACGGCAGGTAAGTGGGTGACAAGATATACATATATATATATATATATATTACTGAAAAGAAAAATAAAGAAGTGATTGAGTCACAAGAAGGATGTGTCTTGGTCTATTTTTATATTATGTTAGTGGTTAATTTCATTATTCTGGTTCCACTCATTATTATTTATTGTTTTATATAACGCTATCATATTCCACAGCGCTGTATACTTGTGCAGATTTGACATAGGGGACTCAATACAGATTTAGTTGTTATGTTAAATCAAGTGAATAAAGTACTTATGTCATAATTTGCCGTATTTTCCGTATTTTTGCAATTAAGTTCACTATAAATCAGGACAATAACCTATAGACTATTTAGCTGAAGTACGGTATTTAAACTCACAGCCCTTACTTCATTTCGGAAGATTCATCAGAACACCACAAATCCTTTTGACCACAGATGGTCAATAATGAAGTTATAATGAATCCACTGACACAAGTTGACACTCCCGCCCCATCTATCACACTTTAATTTGAAAGCATAACCAGGGAGATTCAAAATTGATCCAGTGACTTGTGTAGGATCTATGATAAACTCCCAGTTAGTGACAGTGAAGTCATAAATGTCTACAGCTTTGTTAACCTCTTAAATGTTTCCATAATTTTCCTGTCAATCTACTTTTAGCACTTTAAAGTATTGTAGAAAAATGTGCTTCTTGAAGTTCCAAGTCTTAGAAAGCCATGTTAACCTCAGTCACTGGATATCAGCTGCTATATATATATATAATATATTATAGTATTATTATATATATATATACACAGACGTTTAGTTATTCCTGTGAAACATGAGTCGTGTTCCTAGTCACCCCTGGTGGTACTAAAATGTAAAATCTATAATTGGAAATATACTTTCAAATATATTTTTTATCATTTGAATCATCTGGGGAATGCCAATAATTGTGCATATATATATATTATATATATATATATTTAACATTTTGATAAACCTGTGTTGTGTTTGCAATCGTTTGATATCCATGAGAGCAGAGTATTCTTGTGTATTTTGGTGCCTTTACCAAGAGGTCAGGCACTGATGTTGGATAAAAAGGCCTGACTCGCCATCCCTTGACTCGCAAGGGCTTTGATGGAGTTGAGGTCAGGGCTCTGTGCGGGCCAGTCAAGTTCTTCCACACCAAAGTCATCCAACCCCGTCTTTATGAACCTTGATTTGAAGCGAAAGTGGTTGACAGAAGTGGAAGTAGTCTTC
This sequence comes from Spea multiplicata, assembly GCA_009364415.1. NCBI lineage: Eukaryota > Metazoa > Chordata > Amphibia > Anura > Pelobatidae > Spea > Spea multiplicata. Next base: position 1,580 of record VKOC01005453.1, on the reverse strand, counting down.
AGATAAGTTAGGGAAACCTTTAGAGAGAGCGCGAGAGAGAGTGAACGAGAATCAGAGTGTGAGAGAATGTTGGTGAATGTGGGCCCACAAACTTCATATGAAAATTCAGAGCTTTTTGCTTAATTTTTTTCCAATTAATGGGGGTCGGCCTCGCTTTCAGGGCTTCATACGAATCACAGAATTTACCAAAATTCAGTAAATTAGCAATTCCGAATGCACGAGCCTAATATATATTCCTTCTAAATACATTTAAAAAGTTATATACACTAAAAAAAACTATGTATGAAATGTAGGTTTCGGCAAGTATATATTTAATGGTTTGATATACTTATTATAGCTTTAATTTCAAAGCGTAGTCAACAAAAATGTAAGATGCACGGTCCACATACATTTAGTATTTCTATGAACTGGGCACATGAATCTGAAACAATAAAGAACAGTAATCACGGAAAACTACTCGAAAATTGTCGCTTTGAAAATCAGCCGGTGCAGGCAGGGTGGTGAGACTGTTTGGCACCCTGTGTGAAAATAGAAATTGGCTCCCAGCCACCCAAACAAAATCTGCTACTATACAGAATAACGCATTAATTATCAGCACATTCTTTTTTGTAAAGTGCTGCGTCCTTATTATCAGGAAATGCAGTAGCTCATGCCATATAAAATCATAAACTTGTGTAAGAGAGCAGAGACTGCATGGGCCTTCTTGAAGATGTCTAATGTTTCTTGAGTCCTCTCGAGAACATTTTCTATAAAAAAAAAACAAAAAAAAACAAAGTGCCAGAACTTATTAAAAAATGATCGCTGACAAGCAATGATTTTGAAGAGGCAGGGGTTCTCTCCAGGAAACAATACATTAGTGAATCAGCAGGTAGAATAATGTGATCCTATGGTGGCCTGTCAATACATAGCTGCAATTACTGTTCCACTAAGACCATTCCAATTCTATTTGTATCCGCAGTAAAATGTATTTGACTTATTTGTTGTGTTATTTATGTTTCCTAAACAAAATGTCCTTGAAAGTGATTGTGAATGTGCATAATAATAGAAACAAAATATAAACTGCACTTGCTAGGTCTAATAATTAAGAAAGCATTTCAGTAAAGAAACCCTAAAAACTAGGTTTCGCTCCTGAATGGGTAGAATGCGGTGATCAAAACCCCAAATATCTACCAGATGTATTGTTTGCAACAGTGGCTGCTAATTATATTGACCTGTATGGAAGGACACAAACAACGTGGTTCTTTCAATTTCCTGATGGTAGTTGCTCATTGTCAGGTCCGTCCTTTGCATAGGCTGAAATAGGGGTGGTTATCCTGGGCCCCGTACTCCCACCTGTCCTGCTCCCAGACACCTCAATAATTGAGGCACCCAGTGAGGTCACATATCATGAGTAGAAGCACAGAAGCTCATACTGATCAGCTGTATGAAGAAAGGACTTGCATAAAGTAAGAGTGGGGATGAGGCAGGGAAAGTTGTGAAAGTGAGAGAGAGTTCAGGGAGAATGAGGGCTGTGAGAAGGGGAGAGTGGAAGGAGAATGAGGGCTGTGATGGGGAGAGTGGAAGGAGAATGAGGGCTGTGA
>VKOC01005452.1:0-14400 GCA_009364415.1 Spea multiplicata | reverse complement strand
GTGGAGTGGCATATGTGGGAGGCAGCGTGGAATGGCATATGTGGGGGGGCAGCATTGCATGTCTGGGAGGCAGCGTGGCAAGCCTGGGCTCAAATGTGCATAAATTGGGGGGCTGGTTGGGAAATAAAGACAAGAAATGTATTTTATCAAAGTTTTTTTATTCTGCTGTTTGTATTTAACATCATTTGTTTATTAAATTATTTTAAATAAATGAAAAATTTACATTCATTTTTTTATCCGATTAATCGATTAATCGAAAAAATAATCGGCCAACTAATCGATTATTAAAATAATCGTTAGTTGCAGCCCTAGTTGCAGCCCTAGTTGATTTATGACAGTTTTATTATATCCTGTTTCTCCGTTGCGCATTGCTACATAACCAGTACTACATCACAACAATTTGGACTTGTAGAAACAAAAGGTGAAGAGGAGCCCTGCTCCAACATGCTTATAATCTAGAGGATGTTTAGGTATATTGCACAAGAAGTAGAATTGAAAATGTTGGAGGTGAGCCAGTTGTATCTGTGTAAACAATGATTAGTATTGGATATAAGTACATACTGATAACAAGAGTGAGGTAGGTGAGTTTACATGTCAGATGGTAAGATTCGCTAAAGAAGTGTCTTAAGCCCTGGTGCCTTTCTGGAAGTGAAAAAGGAGGTTCCCGATGGCTTCTGCGATTTTTGGACAATTGAGGCTGATATTACACACGCTCTCCTTCTGGTTTAGTTATCATGCACACTGGTTTGCATGCATCCTGCCTCTGGGGACTTAAAGGGGCAGATGCCCCTACTAGATTTTTTTATTTCCAGGGGGGGGCCCTGTCATCCTAGGTGTCACTAAAGCTAGGCTCCTCCTGCCCTACATCAGGGATGACTCGTCTGTTATATTTTTCTTCTTCTTCTTTCGGCTAGTTAGAGCTGGTTCCCTGGGCTAAGCCCCCCCTTAGTGTGTGGGGGGGGGGATACCTTTGGTGCCATATCCGGGCTGTTCCAGCTCAATCTATCCTCTGCACTTCTGCTCCTCCTCGTGTGCAGTCGGCAGGAGTGCCGTTCGTCGAAGCAAGGTAGCTTTTACGCCGCAGTACGGCATTTCGGAACTTCCAATGTGGCGTTCCATTAACTTACGGCTAGGAGCATTATGCATTTACGGAAGTGTGTTTCAAGCCTCATTTTTGGCCTATTCGGAATGATTACTAGCTATTTAAGCTGATGGGTGAGTAGCTACTTTGCTCTCTGTTTCTGCTGCTTGCTGTCTGGGTTTTCCTGGGTGCTGTTGCATCTGAAGTTACCCCGGCTCCTGATAATTCTGAGCCCCCTTCTGTTAAAGCCAAGTCTAAAAAGGCTTTAATGAAATCCAAACGTGCAGTGCTCTGGCTCACAAAGCCCTGCAAGATTTCAGGAAGAAGCTTTGGACTGTTTGCCTAAAGTCTGTTGCGGATTCTGGGGCGGCTGTAGGAAGTTTTTTTTTTTTTTTTTGTAAATAACATTTTTATTCGGATTCTTAGACAAAAGAATGAAAATACATACATCTAGTGTCCACAGTCGAAAAAAGGAAAATGATCCCATGAAATGCTGCGAATATCTACAGAGGAATCCATAATAAGATACAATGATATAGAAAGGAGGAAAGTATGTTAAATACGAGAGCGCGGTCAACCACTCGCAATGAGTGTAGGAGCCATTGAACTTGCTGATGTAAGTAAAAAGAGTAAATACAAAGGTATTACAAAACATAAGAAGGTATGAAAAAACATAAGAAAGTCGGGCGGGACTGTCAGCAAGAAGCACAGTAATGGACATAATGTAAATAAATGCGTGAATTAGTCATCAAGGGAAATAGTATCCCGATTATTGAGCCAGGGAGACCACATTTTTTGATATAGTTCACAGGAAAGAGGATTGATATGACATTTTTTCTAAGGAGCAATGCCTATCCAAGACAGTCAAAACCTCAGATAATCGGGGGGCGTGTCCGGCCACCAGGGAAGATGGCCGCTTAACCTCTCTGCTCCGCCGCCGCCCGCCAACTTACCGACGACCAACTACACGTACCGGCCATGGGTCGCAACAAGAAGCTGCCTGCCGACCCTCCCACCCCGAGTGACCGCTCCCGTGGGCCTTCCTCGTCGCTCCGAGTTTTTTCGCACGCCTGCCGACCTTGCTTCCCAGGCCCCGGAGGACCACGAGGCGCGCTCCCCTGCCAGCCTGTCCTCTGTTGATGATGGCGCGTCGGCGCCGCCTGACTCCCTTGCACCGGAGATCTCCCGGATTTTTTCCTCGGCACCGTGGAGGAACGACTTCTCCACCTTGATCTTGGAGTTGAAGCAGGTGGTCCGGGACGAGGTGTCGGCGCTTCGTACGGACCTCACGTCCTTACAGCACAGAGTGGGGGCTTTGGAGGATGCCTCGGCGCAGCACCAGCTGGCTCTACAACAGGCCCGGGATTCTGCAGATCATCATCTCCACTACCTGCAGCTCATACGGCGCAGGGTCGAGGACCTGGACAACAGGGGCCGCCGCCACAATGTGAGGATCCGCGGGGTGCCTGAGGCCGAGCCTCCTGAGGATGTCCATGCCCTCTTGACAACCTTGCTCTCAGACCTCATGGGCAGATCCATTGATGCAGAGACTGCCGTGGATAGGGGCTCCGCTGCTCACCCCCCCCCAGGGACATCATTTGTCACTTCCGTGACTTTCGTTTAAAGGAGGCTATAATGGCCCGTGCGCGGGAAGTTGGCACGTGGCCCTTGGAGGGTCATGCCATTTCCTTCTACCAGGACCTGTCTGATTTGACCCTGCAGACACGCAGAGCTCTGCGACCCCTGACAACAGAACTTCAAAGGCTCCGTATCCCATACCGTTGGGCCTATCCCTTTGCCCTGTCTATCCGTCACGGCGACTCTTCCCTCGTCTTGCGCTGCCATCAAGATCTTCCTGGCATCCTGCAGGCACTGGGGCTGCCAGACCTTCATATTCCTGATTGGGCCCTATTGGGCCTGGAGCCTGGCGGTCCCCTCCTCGACCTCCTCTGCCACGTCGCCCTCGTCCCTCTGCAGCGCCTGGACGTCCCCAGGTTCGGCTCGGGACTGCCCGCGGCCCTGGACCGTCTAATCGCGCCAGGGAAGCTGAGGAGTGATCAGTGACTGCTACGGTTTATTTTGCCCTTTGAGGGGGTTCTGTATATATATATATATAGTATATATATATATATATATATATATATATATATATATATGTATATATATGTATGTCTTTTGTATTCACGTTGATTTCTCAGATTTTATTGTGATTTATCATCACGGTGACCCTTCCATGGGTGCTGCTGATGTTTGTATGTTTGTTACAGTTACATGCGTTCCTCGGCACGTATGTTATATCTCCCGCTTCATGGCTGCTACCGCAGTCCTTACTGTGACTCACCGTTGTGCTCACCCCATTTTCGCCGTTCATACCCGCTGCTACCGCAGTTCTTACTGTGGTTCGCTTTTGTGTTGCCTTCTATGCGCGCGCAATGCCTCCATTCACACTGTGCTTGCACCATTTCTGCACATTGCTTCATTAGCTCTTATTGTGGTTAATCATTGCGGCCCCTCTGCAGCAAGGGTGCTATTGATGTTTGCTACATGCGCTCCTCGGCGCATATGTTATATCACCCACTACATGGCTGCGCTGTTTATACTCGTTGCTGCCGCAGCCCTTACTGTGACTCACCATTGTTGCCTTTGCCTTTGCGTGTGCGGGGTGCATCCGGCGCCCTACCTGTACCATTTCTGCGCGTTGCCTTTTTTTTTTTTTCTTTTTTTTCTTACTGTGGTTAACCATTGCGGTGGCCCTCGCAGGGGTGCTATTGATGTTTGCTACATGCGCTCCTCGGTCCATATGTTCTATTACACACCCCATGACTGCACTGTTCGTACCCGGTGCTATCGCTGCTCTTATTGTGGCTCACCATTGTGTTGCCACTTGCACATGCGTGGTGCGGCCGTCTGTACCATGCATGCGTCATTTCTGCATATTTATTTCTCAGCCCTTATCGTGTTTCACCACTGCGATGTCTATTACAGGCGTGCTCTTGGTGTTTGCTACGTGTGTTCCTCGGTGCATGCGTTCACCTCCTGGCTGCGCCGTTCCTTCCTGCCCGTTGTTCTCGCAGCTCTTACTGTGTAACTTACTTACTGTGCCATGCCTGCACCGCTCTGTATGTTGATTTCTCCGCTCTTCCTGTGGTTGACCTTGCGGTGTCTCTTGCTGGGGTGCCATTGGTGTGTACTAACTGCGTTCCTCGGCGCTTAAGTTCTATTGCCCATCTCATGGCTGCGCCACTCATGCCCATTGCCCCCGTGGCTCTTCCTATGGCTCACCGTTGCGTTGCCTTTTGCGTGTGTGGGGTGCACCCGTCTGCACCATTTTTGAATGTTGATCTCTCGGCTCTTCCTGTGGTCGGCCATTGCGGAGTCCCTTGCAGGGGCTCTGTCGCTGCCTGCTGCGCTCTTCTCGGCTTGTATGTTATGTTACCCACCTCATGCTTGCACCATCTCTGGCTGGGATGCTGCTATGTTCTATTGTGCACTCTGGGTTTTTTTTTTTCTTTTCTTTTCTTCTCTCCCTCCCTGACAAATGCACCACTCACCCGCGTTGGTCCCCCTGGCCCGTCTGGGATGATGCTATGGCCTCCTTTCTATGTGTTAGCTCTGTGGTGGGTCCTATGGCTGTTTGCCACAAGCATCCCTCGGCACTTACATATATACATATATGTGTGTGTGTATATATATATATATATATTAATATATATATATATATCATGTCTGACCCCCTTTCTTTTGGCCCTCAGCATTCGTTTTGCGCTATATTATGTTGTTTTCCTTTGTTTTGCAATATCTGCTTTGTCCTGTCTGTTGCGTGTTGTGTGTGGTTGCGGGCGGCGGCTCGCGTTTGGTTCTGTTTATTGGTTGTTTATTTTCACTTTTCCTTATTTCGCATAGTGGCCCTCTCTTTTCTCTGGGCTGGTTCTCCCCCTTCACAGTAACGCCCGCAAAATACCGGTTCTGTTTTCCCGGTGGGCGTGGTTGGTGTTTTCTCTCTTGGTTTGTGAGCTACTTGCTCCTCCCCTTTCTCTTCTCTTCTCTTCTCCTTCTCTCCCCCTCTTTCCTTACCCTATTGTCCCTCCCTGTGCCCCCCTTTTTTTTTTTTTTTTCCCTTCCCTCTCCCCCCCTCTTTCAGTTTGTTGCACCTAGCCCATCATGTCTGCTCCGCTTAAGTTGCTCTCTATTAACGCCCGTGGTCTGAATACCCCTGAAAAACGCTCCACCCTCTCTCGTGAACTGAGACGGGGACGGATCGATATCGCCTTTGTGCAGGAGACGCATTTCCTCGAGACTCGTGCTCCTAGCTTGACCGGCAGGTCCTTCCCCATTGGTTTTTATAGTAATAATCTGTCAGCAAAGACTAAGGGTGTGGCTGTGCTCTTCTCTAGTCGTGTCCCCTTTCAAGTGATAGATACCCATGTTGATCTGGAGGGGAGGTTCCTTTTGGTGAAGGGGACGATTCTGCATCAGTTGTACACTTTTGCGAATGTGTATTTGCCCAATCGGGGACAACATATCACCCTGCGCAATGTTTTGCGGCGGCTGGAGGGCTTCCAGGAGGGGATTCTGGTGCTGGGGGTGATTTACATCCTCCTCTTGACACGTCTGCGGGTTCTACGAGAACGCCCCGTCGCGTCTTGCAGTCGATCTCTTGTCTTCTCTCGGACCATAAACTGGTCGACTGCTGGAGGGCCCTGCACCCGGCCGATAAGGATTTCACCTTTTATTCTACACCACACCATTCCTATTCTCGCATTGATTATTTTTTTCTCCCCTGCCGTTATGCCTCCCTTTTACGTAGCTCTTCTATCGGGGTTGCCACCTGGTCTGATCATGCCCCGGTTTCCATATCCCTGGCCTCCTCTCTCGCTCGCCCCTCGGAGCGCTCGTGGCGTCTCAATGAGGCAATCTTATCTGATGCCGCGGTTCGGGCGGAGGCTTCTAAGTTACTTGCTTGTTATTTTGCTGACAATTCGGTGCCAGGGACCCCAGAGTTAACTGTTTGGGAGGCCCATAAATGTGTGCTCCGGGGCCACTTTATCAGTGTCTGCTCCCATCGTAAACGCCAGGAGGCGGCAAGGCTCATAAGGCCTCTGTCGGGGGACGACCTGCAGCTTCTGCTGACGCTGCGTAGGGAGCTAGCCACAATCCTTAATCAGAGAATGCACCGGTCTTTCCTGCGCACGAGTGCCTTGTTTTATGAACATGGCGATAAGATGGGCAAATACCTGGCGAGAGCCCTTCGGGCCACTCGGAAGCCTACCTATATTTCCAGGATTCGTTCCCCGGATGGTCAGGTCCGCTCTCTCCCTTCCGCCATCTCTGCCTGCTTTCACGATTATTTTGCGCGGTTGTATAATCTCCGCTCTGGTGATTCTGGCCCTACGCCCCCTGATGGGTCAAGGGAGATTCGATCCTATTTGGAGAGAACGATCCGTCGGAAAATCACTGCGGATGAGACGGCTTCTCTTGACTCTCCACTCACACTACCTGAACTTATGCTGGCTATAGCGTCCTCACCCCCTGGCAAATGCCCTGGCCCTGATGGATTCCCTCTGAAATACTATTCGGAATTTAAGGACCTCTTGGGTCCCCATTTCGTGAACGCTTTTAATTCCATTTTGAGAGGGGGCCAAATTCACGATCGTACCCTGATGGCCTCCATCACTCTGCTCCCCAAGGCAGGCAAGGACCCAGAGCAATGGGGTAGCTACCGCCCTATTTCCCTACTTAATGTTGACTTAAAGCTATTCGCCATGATCCTGGCCAATCGAATAAAGCCTCTTATGACGTCCCTGATCCACCCCGACCAGACTGGGTTTGTCCCTGGGCGTGAGGCCCGGGACAGTACCATCAGAGCCCTATCCCTCATGCATTATGCAAAGCTTACCCGTACTCCGGCTCTTCTGTTGTCTACGGACGCAGAAAAGGCCTTTGATAGGGTGAACTGGTCTTTTATGTTCTCCACCTTGACGCATATGGGTTTTGGTCCGGGTCTCCTTACCTGGATCTGTTCTCTATATTCCACCCCTTCAGCCCGCATCCGCATAAACGGTTCACATTCGGCTCCCTTTCGTATCCGTAATGGGACCCGTCAGGGTTGTCCCTTGTCCCCCTTGCTGTTTGTTCTCTCCCTGGAGCCTTTCCTTCAGGCTGTGCGGTTGAATCCGGACGTCAGCGGCCTTCGGGTGGGGGGAACCCACCATAAGATCCTGGGATATGCGGACGATCTCCTGTTCGTTGTCTCCCGCCCCAACATTTCGCTCCCCAATCTCCTTCGGGAGTTCTCGCTCTATGGTGCCCTCACGAACTTTCAAATTAATGCGTCCAAATCGGAAATCCTTAATGTGACCCTGCCCCGTGGCGAGGTTGATTCCTTAAAGTCGTCCTTTTCTTTTGCCTGGTGTTGCCCTAAACTGAAGTACTTGGGGATATGGCTCTCTCCCGACTTCCCCCAGCTGTTCCATTTTAATTTCTCACCCATACTGTCAACGTTACGGGCGGATTTATTATCGTGGCGGCGTGTGACGATTTCCTGGGTAGGGAGGATTAATACTCTGAAAATGACCATCATGCCCCGCATTCTCTATCTCTTTCAGACTCTCCCCATATCTATACCCCCTTCCTTTTTCTCCTCCCTCCGCACTGCCTTTGCGCGATATGTATGGGGCCCTCGGGCACCGCGCATTCGTTTCTCCACGTTGATACTCCCCAAGTCTAGGGGGGGTCTGGCCCTACCTTGTCCCCGCTCTTATTACAGGGCGTGTCACCTACTCCGAGTGGTCTCATGGACCCCGGTCTAAGCTATGGGTGGAGATCGAATCTGAGATGTTGGGTCTCCCCGCGGGGGTCTTACCATGGCTGCTCATCCCTACGGCTAGGAGCCTGGCTGCGCCGCACCCGTTTATTCATGCTACCTTGGGCACCTAGTTTTCCATCGTCCGAAAGACCCGGCTGTCTACCATCCCCTCCCCCCTTACCTCTGTCAGGGATAATCCTGACTTCCCTCCTGGACGGGGCATTACTCTCTTTTCCACCTCCTTCCCGACGCAGTCCTCGTGTATTCGCTCGTATGTGTCCCCGACTGGTCTTTCCTCTTTGGACCAGCTTTCGTCTCACCATCCACCTACTTTCTCGGAGGTCTTCCGATATGCTCAGCTGCGCCACTTCTATCGGTCTTTGCCACAGAAGCACAACTTGTCACGTGCCCTTACGGCTTTTGAGGAACTCTGTGTGGCCCCTACTCTTCCGGCCCATGGCGTTTCCCGCCTCTATGGTCTTCTCCTTGATGCTTTCAATCCTACACCCCCATCGTTCATGGGGCGTTGGGAATCCGATTTGCAGGTCTCTCTCACAAAGGAACAATGGGACAAGATTTGCACTCTTACTCACCGCTGCTCGCGGAGCACTAGAGACCAGGAGATGGCCTATAAACTTCTGGCTCTCTGGTACCGCCCACCTGCGGTCGTCTCCGTGTACCGTGCGGATGTGCCCAACCAGTGTTGGAGGTGCGACGCCACTCCAGGATCTCTTCTTCACATATGGTGGCATTGCGCACTTATCACCCCTTTTTGGGAAACTATCTATTCCCAGTTCCATCACTTTACGGATGAGATCCTCCCCTTCACCCCGGAATTCTTTCTGCTCCACCTCACGTCTCACTCTATTCGATGGTTCCGGAAATCGGTGATCCGCCACCTCCTGGTGGCGGCTAAGGCCCTGATCCCTCTGCATTGGGGCGATCCCGCCCCCCCCACCTTTAGAGACTGGGTTCTTAGAGTTGAGCAGATACGGATGCTGGAGGAGTTGAGTCTCTCTGCTGACGGGGGGCATGAGCGCTACTTGGCCACGTGGTTTTATTGGCTGTTGTATGTACAGGATCCTCTTATCCGCCCCCTGCTTGCGTAATTTTTTGTTTGTACTGTCCCTTTCTCTCCCCCCCCCCCCTCCCCTGGTCTCCTTCTGCCTCTTCCCAGCACCTGTACCCTTGTTTCCCCCCCTTGTGGCTATGCTCTTGTTCTTCTTCCCCTGACCTCACTCTGTTCCTCTTGACTCCCTTGTCATTTTTCCTGTGGCTGGGGTCCTCTTCGTTTCCCTCATTGCCTACTCCCACGGCCGTGCTTGCTGGTTGGGTCCCATTGTTGATCGGTACTGCCTGATGCTCGCTTCCTGTGGTACCCGCTCGACGTCTCTCTTTGGGGCGCAGCCACCGCGTTTACGCCTGTGGTATGTTCTTGTGACCGTACTGGTTTGATGTGTTATATTTTACGCCAACTCCGAGGTGTACTCCTTGCCATTGAGCACCTGCTCTATTCACTTGCTGCCTCTCTCGCGGACGGGGACGCTAGGTTTTCGTCTGTTGGATGCTCTTGTGACTGTCCTGGCTAGATGTGTTATATATATATATTTTATGTCAACTATGTTTTGCACTTCTTGCTATTCAGCTCATATTGTATTCACTTGCTGGGAGCATTGTTGCTCTTTCTGGTATCTCGATTGAATCCTCATGCCATCCCCCCCCCTTTTTTTCCTTTCTGTATCCCTCTCCCTTCGTTAAAAAACAAAACTTCAATAAATATTGATTTACCCTAAAACCTCAGATAAAAGTGGAGGGGTGGCAGATTTCCACGAGCGTGCAATACATAACTTTACAGCTATAAAAAAAAAATGGACGACCAATTTACAGACAGGACTAGGGGGGTCTCAGGGAAATATGTAGTAGTGCAGTTTCCGGGAGAGGAAGTTTTTTTTTTTTTTGTTTGTTTTTTTTGAGGTGCAGTCCACCTTCTCTGCCTTTCGTCAAGCTATCCCTTTCTATCATCACCTTCCCCTCTCCTGAGTTCTGAGCCTCAGTTGTCGGACTCAGAATTTGAATATCCTGAGGTGGAGGAGTTTTCATCTGAAGAAGGGAAGATCCACCAAGACAATCTCTTCCACCAGTAAAAGAAAGATACTGATACCATGTCTCTGCTGTAAGGTCTGCTATGCCTCTGGAAGAAGCTACTACCCAGAAGAGTGACCCCTTCTTTGCCGGTTTCTCCACGCATTTAGCCTCTTTTACCGGAAAGAACCTGTCTAAGTGTTCCCTTTTAAGACTTTACCCAGTTTTGTGCTACTCTGGTGCAGTTATGAGGGTCTCCAAAAAACACATTACCACTAGAAGATGGTTCGCATTTCTCTGACCTCATGGAGAAGAAAGCTGAAGCAGCCGTCAAGTCTTTTGAGGCCTCTGCTTCTGCTGCAGTAGCCAGAGCAGTTAAGATTTGGCTTTCACAGATTGAGGAGGATGTTGCCGCCAAGACCTCTAGAGATGTTATCCTAAAGAATGTTGCTGCTGTTAAATTGGCTGTGGTCTTTCTCTGCAGTGCTTCTATTGAGACCATCAGAATGACACTCTGCACTCAGTTGCGGCTAGACGAGCCTTGTGGCTGAAAGCCTGGGCTGCGAATAATATCTCAAAGAATAGACTTCTTAATATGCCCTTCTACAGGTAAGACTCTGATGAAGAGCTTGAGTCCCTTTTTGGAGAAGACAACAGGGGATAAACATTGGATGCCACAGTGGAGATCTGCTTCCAAAAGATGGCTGCAGTCCTTTTGGCCATACTTCCTGGGCCAGTCCAGAGGCTATGGTTCCAGATTCTCGCTCTCCATGGGAGCAAGGCTTCTGGGGCAGACACTATCGTGAGAGGGCTAGAGTTTACAGGTTCTCCTTCCCCAAAGGACCCCAAGAGCTCAGCATGATGCTACCCCATTCCTGTCAGGCTCTGTTTTTTCAGAAACTCTTGGTTCTCCGTCACTTGAAACTCCTGGGTAAGAACCATCATATCTCAGGGTTCCCCCGACTTCATCAATACACAAGGGAGGAGGGTTAGTTGGGGGCATTAATACAAAAGGGGCAAAAATATGAAATGGGGGTTAATGACAAAGCAGTGTAGGAAATAAATTTTTTTTTTTTTAATTATATGCTTCGTTTTGGCTTAGCCTGTCCTGATGAGGTCCAGAAATCAGTGAGGGAAAAGTAAATGTTTTGTGTTATTTACACTGTTTCAGTCTGCATATTTTATTAAAAAGAATCTGTGTACTTCTGAGTCCCCGGTGCTTAGTCCGGGCGGCGTGTAGACAACTTCCGCTGCAGCCGGGAGGAGGTACAGTTAGCGGTGGAGGTTGTCTGCTTCTATCGCGCAGACCCCGGTTGTCAGAGATCAGAGTTCCCCGTGATCTCTGACAGCCGTGGAAGGTCTGCACTAACCGCACCTCCTCTCAGCTGCAGTGGAAGTTGTCTACGCGATTTGCTGCATATAGGAGTATACGGCAATTCTGCAGGCAGAGTGGCACATAGGGGGTCAAAATTAGGTGCTTAATGACATTTTTGTAAATGCTTATTGCAGATACATTAAAAAATAAAATAATATACCACACAAGCTTATAACTCTATATACTGCAGGTAAATGACCTAATAAAATAAAAACTAAGCTAAATAACCCAGAGAAATCTTAATTGTGGGTTATTTTCTCTGAGTTATTCAACTCTTTATTAGGTACGGTAATTTACCTGGAGTACATGCAATTAATTAATGCTTGTGTGGTAAATGATTTTATTTTTTAATAAGAAATTTTAGGTTTTACATTTTGGATCTGCGATAAGCATTTACAAAAATGTCCTATTCAGATTCTAGCTGCCAGTTAATAATAAACTTCATTGAGGTTAACCTATTATATTAGCTGCCACAGGATAGGAATATCACAATATGATTACTGTATTTGAAAATTTAGGAAAAAACCCTATATTCACATGTAAACTATTTTTTCCTATGCCCTAAAACACCCTATATGCCACTCGGCCTCCCTAATAAGCCACTCTGCCCTATATATGCCTTATACACCCATATATACCACTGCCTCCCTGACATACCTTTTAACCCCCTATTTGCCACTCTCCCCCTCCAGATATGCCTTATACACCCCTATGTGCCACTCTGCCTCCAGAAACCCATTGAACCCCACGACTTGCCAGTGCATCCCTTTACTTGTGACCCGTGCTTCAGACTCCCTGGTGTCTAATGGGGCAGCCGGTGGAGGTGTGCGATGCAAGCCTCTCCTGCTGCTGGCGAGTACTTCCGCCGGGGCTTCTATGTCAGAGAACCTTCCGGTTCTCCACCATAGAAGCCCCTGGCGGACGTGACGGCAGCAGCGGAGGTTGTGCACAACCCGCAACCGCTTTATCATTATATTTTACAGAAGAATACTACCTCCCAGAGCATCAGACTTTTATCACCAGAATGCAGAAAATATTTAACCTCCTATTACCCATACTCTTCATATCCTAAGGTTCAGAATACCAATAAAGGAACTGGGGTTAATATTAGCCAAGGCAATGGCTGTGTATATTCTATAAACAGTTTGGAAATTGTTTGTAAGCAAATCAGAATATTTTGACTGGTTGATTATCAAACTAAGCTGAAAACTAAGTTAATGTGGTTTATTTTTTTTCCTAGTGCTCATTTGTGTAAGGTACACAAGGTGTACTTTAAATATTGAATATTTTGTCTTCTTATTTTGAATTGTACCAGCCTCACTGAATTTAAATTTCCCCAGATGTTTGTGCGTGCTCTTTTCGATTATGATCCACGATCTGACCCACTTATTCCGTGTCGTGAAGCTGGCTTACGTTTTCATACTGGTGAAATTCTTCAGATCATAAATAAGGATGACACAAATTGGTGGCAGGGTCGAACGCAAGGTGCAGGGACAGCTGGGCTCATTCCCTCTCCTGAATTGCAAGAATGGTGAGTACATAAAAATGCTGTTCAGTATGAATTAGGTTCTGTGACTGTCTAAATTGTCCGTTTTTTTGGGGAGGGGGTTTCAGTGCCTTTGTATATTTTGGCCTTTTCTGCTTTCTCTAGCTAGCTATAAATAACTAGCCTTTGATCCATTTTGTCTGTTGTAATACCTTTTTAATTCATTTTTGGAATGGCTTTAGTCACATCCCAAGCTTTTTTTTTTAAAATTTAATCTACTGTTTACTTGTACTACTTCAAGTATTCAATTATTGATTGCTCTTCCCTGGAATAGACTGGGGCTAAAAATGCAAGGCCTAATTTTTCCTAACAGCCAATAAATCTCAGGTGTTGACTAGATAAATGCGGTTGCACTTATAAAATATATGTACATTTTATCTGAACAGCCTCAAACACATTATACTGCTAGGTGTAGTGCTAGTGCAGCGGTCACCAGGCATTGATTAATTGTGAAAAGTAGAATATGCTGAAATTACATCACACACTTATTTTAGAAGTACATTTTTATTCAATTCAAACATTAGAGGGGGAATGTAGAATTGTATCCCATAAAGAGATTCTGCTAAATGTGGAAGATACCTTTTTATTGGCTACCTGAATTAAGGTTGCAAGCTTTTAAGAATACTTAGGTGTATTATCCACATTATTAGGGCTGAAACAACTAATCGATAAAATTGATGATAATCGTTGACAACGATATTCATTATCGATTAATTGAATCGATTTTTATCAATTATAAAAAGTTTTTTTTCCAGAGCAAACGCTCTGAAAAACTCCTCTCCTTATATAATCCGACCTCAAACAGAGATCGGATTATAATACTAGAGCCCAGATCCCCCGCAACGCTGCAGGTCTGTCTGTGCGCATCGTGCAGACCCCCACCGGCTGACAGAGAATCATCCTCTCTGTTAGCCGGTGAGGGTCTGCATCGCACAGACAGCCTCCGTTACTCACCTTCACTTTTGCTGAGGCTTCTATGAAGCTGCAGTTAAAGTGTCTGTCAGTAACGGTGCCGGGTAGAGAGGCAGATCGGTTGATGGGAGGGGGGAGGAGTCAGAGGGGTTTATGGGAGCCACCCTCCCATACACCACTCTGGCTCCTCCCCTCCCATATGCCACTCTGCCTCTCTACCCGGCTCCCTGGTGTCTTGTGAACCTCCGTTGCTGACAGAAGGCAGAGTGGAGTATGGGAGGGAGGAGGCGGCGGAGTGTTGTATGGGAGGGGGGAGGAGGCAGAGTGGCGTATGGGAGGGGCGGCGCCGTGCGCGCGTTACTGGAGCTACCTGGTTGATCCTGCCAGTAGCATATGCTTGTCTCAAAGATTAAGCCATGCACGTGTAAGTACACACGGCCGGTACAGTGAAACTGCGAATGGCTCATTAAATCAGTTATGGTTCACCTACGAGCCAGGGTGGCGTATGGGAGAGTTATAGTGGTGTATGGGGGGTATTATGAATTTCAGGGGCATATCGATATTAGGCATATCTGGGGGTAAAAGGTATATCAGTTGCA
>VKOC01005451.1:0-34975 GCA_009364415.1 Spea multiplicata | reverse complement strand
CGACAAATGTGTTACCTGCACGCAATCGCCGCCGCTCCGCTCTGCCTCTTTTTTTTTTTTTTTTTCTCCCCGAACGGCGTGTTCCACTCCGAATATACCCCTCGTTTCAAAATACATCCATCTCTCGGATTTGCATCACCCTCCTCAACTATTCTCCTACCGGCGGCACGTGTGAGCCCACCAGTACAAGCTGCACTTTATGCCCCAATTGCCCGTCGTCTTCCACAAACCAAAACATTAAAAAAAAACAAAAAAAAACATCAGGTTTTATGTTTCCTAACGTACGGCTTTGGTAATTGAATGCAGAACATTCAAAACTATTTCCATAAGAAATCCAAACGCCACCCCCTCCTCCCCCCCCTTAAAGGAAAAGCCACGCCAAAAAAAAACCCCTTTAGTTTAGCAGTTTAAGCATATTTGACTCTCGATAAAAATGCATTATTATAAATCTCGTTGCCTGCATAATTCAAGCGGATTTTTGTATAAATTAGCCAGAAACAGTGAAAATCTGCCACTTGCTCAATATTTTTTTTTTTAAACCCCCCCCCAAAAAACAATCAGTTTATATAGAAAATCTATTTGATAGACTAAGAGTCGGCATCTTAACATTCCTGCGGAAATCAAGTGCATTTTAAGTACCAGCGGTGATTATTTAATCAGACGGAGCCGCATCTCGCCCCGACTAATTTGGTTGGCGGATAATATTTTATCCATAAAATAATTGTGCACCTGTTGTGATAGAACTCCGTTCAAACAAATGTTAATAGACACAAGGGCTTCGTTTAAGAAGGAGAGCTGGCCCTTTTTTTATTTATTTATTTTTTATTTAATTTTTTTTTTTTTTTCCTTATTACTCCAGACTAGGAGGCAATGAATTTTAAAAAGCTCACGAGGAGATCGCGGGAAAGATGTCAAAACTGCAAAGATTACCCCAAACAAACTGGCATATTATACGCATATATATACAAACAAGTATATCTGCGCCTATACCCCCCCACACACACACACCCCGGCTGAAAGACGCATTGATTGCCTGCTATTTGCCTGCGGAATAGGTTAGCGGACGAAACAAAGGCAGGCAGAAAAACGCAGCAACTTTATATCTGTATGTAAATACGCTTCATTCATATATAATACACCTATATATGTATGTGTGCTTATATTCACAACCACTGGCTGAGACAGTGGTAGATAAGTGGAACAGCCTCCCAGCAGAAGTGGTAGAGGGTAGTACAGTGAGGGTATTAAACATGCATGGGATAGGCATACGGCTCCTGAATCTAAGATGAGACCAACGACTGATTAAGTTGGCGACTAGATGGGGGGCCGAATTGGGCCAAATGGGGCTGTTTCTATATATAGCAGTCAATGTGCAGCATATAAGCCATTTATCGAACGCGGCGGATCAGACGCGCTCATATACAAAAAAGCACTATGGGTAGAAGTCACATGAGGTGTAACGCCCAATCATACTCAACATCACGGATATCTATCGTAACCCAATATATGTCCCTAACCCCGCGCACGTCCTCCTTTCCTGAACCTCTTACTGATGGAGTTTATTCTTAGTGCAATTAGTATTTATATTATTGCGGTTTTCCACTCGCAGAACGGAAAATTAGTCTTAATTAGAATAGAAATGTGATTCATCCGTATGGATTTATTTTTACCCCAGGTCTTTAAGCGGTCTGAGCCGTGACGTTGGACTGAAAAGCCACGCGCATCGTATGTTCTCCTACTTAACCGACAAACAACGCATCCGAGCTAGAGCTCCAACTACAGCCATCGCCTGCGAGGACCTCGTCATCACGATACAGCTTCTAATTTAATGGGGAAAACCATGACCAGTGCCGGGGGGACAATTCGAGGGACATCTAGGTCCGGGTCAAAGGTGAGGCCAGTTGGTATACCTAGAACCCAGATTCAAACTGACCCTTCTTTCCAGCAATTATCAGAGCTCAGTGTTCATGGACTACGGGAAGCGTGAAGGCAACTTATGAACGGCCATAACCTCAAGAAATCAGTCCTATGACTTACGAAAGACTCAAAACATTAAGCCTTGGTGGATATCCATAGCTACATTATAGCTAAGACGGTGAGGGTTATAATCCTCTTATAATGGCGTAGGAGTATAGAGATGCCCCAACCATTCCCAACTCTAGAGGGCGCTATCATGTCATCCTGCCCACCGTCCACCAATGACCTTCCAGTCTCCGTTTAGAGAAGAAGACAACATCATGTCCTCCCAACAAGGTGCTTCATGAAAAAGCCATGACATTAAACCGAAGGCAGTGGTCATAGCCGTAGAAAGAATGCAACATACGACGAGAACTCCGGAATTTTGAAAGATTTTGTGATATCACGGCCTCGTGTATGGAGAACATGGAATAATTATTCTAGGCAGCATGAAACGGTCCAGATTTGTACCTTAGATTATATTCTATAAAGCTGGAGGAACAGCGGCTCGGAGTGAACCCCCCCCCCCCTTCTATAGCAGCTCAAGTCTCCATTAAAAGTGCTAATCTATACATCGCTAAAACTACCTGGCTCGGCTCCACGAGAAATCAAAAGGAGCAACACAGATGTCAAAAGCAGACAACCGCCTCTCATCACACCCCCCGACAATGAAAAACAAACAGCTAGGAGTCACTTATTACCCCGCGCCGCTTCCCTGTCTGCTGCACGGAGAACAGAGGGGAAGATTCACTGACATTACATGCCAGCTTTCATGATGTCAGCGCAACACTTCTTACACATTTTTAGAGCTTCTTTGGAAGGTAATTAAGTCATCAGATTAGCTGATGTCTTCATTACAATCTAATTCCTATTAAGACATCATTGTCACAGAGTAACTAGCAGTACAGCTGCCTTTTCAGACTGTTAATGAGTTGCTCAGTGAAGAGGGCGATGGAATAGAAAAGACGCACGTAACGAAACGCCACAAACCCCACCTCGTAAGATTGGCCTACGGTCTTGGAGGACCCTGATTCTGGAATTTTTCAGCCCTCACAAGACCCGCGATGGCGTTACTGGGTAGTTATAGATAGCCGGACAAATTCTAAAACTCAACCAACAGCAGGCTAAGGATTGTCAGTTCTATGGCCAAACTCTATGTCTGCATGATGTCTTGTATTGGGGCACATTCCCACCGACTCATCGAGTCTTATATCCCAGTTGCCCAACATCTTTCAAGGTCTGTGAATTCACCCAAGGAAGAGTCTCACAAAGGGCTTGTTTTGTCTGTTGATGATGTCATACTCCAGTATGACCACAGAACACAAAGAAGCACCGATCGAGACGTTCACCGGGAACTAGATCCGTTCCAGTGCCCGGAAAGATAGGGAAGTAAGATATGGCTCGGGAGCCATGTTGGGAGAAGAAGGGTGGAAAGAGAGTGGGGTAGGAGCAACAACTTGAGAGATAGAGAGGTAAAAGTCAAAGTGAAAAAAAGGGGAGACAGAAAGTAACCAGAGATCTCCACGTAGATAAAAAAGAATGGTAAAAAATGTATAGAAACGAGGGATGTGAATGACAAAGGAGGGAATACTTCCCAGAACATGAAGAGAAGACAGAGCTGATCCTCTGGCCGTGTTGGATACATATACATAGAAATTCACGACAAAGATCTTCACACATCGGAATTCTAAAGATAAATAAATAGTATAATATATTATAAAATTCTAGATTGACATAATGGTGGCACGTGGACACCTGACCAGGTAATACTTCTAACTATACAAGTGTCATTTAAGATTCCCAAGGACCGAGTTCAATCATTTGTCCTCAACCAAAGATGACAAAGACCAAGATGACCAAACAAGATGATAGTTTCTCCAGAAACTTGGACCAAGGTCCCAGAGACGGACACCATAGATACAAATGTAGCTTTAATTGTCAATACGAGACATGGAAGATCAGTAATTCCCCATATCACCCAAAAAAGCGAATACACGGGAATTCTTCAAACCTTTATTTATTTTTTAACGTCCCCTCTGTATTTAGGAACGTGTGGTGCTTAAAGATATATCTTGCACATTTCCTCGCTTATTTTTTCCTTTAGTATTTTATTTAGACATAAAATAAGAGTACCGTTCGTAAATTTTAACATTTAAACAAAAATTGAGCATATTTTTAATTCCGTGTTGAATACCAAATATGAAAATCCTCAAAAAAAATGGCAGTAAAAATTATTTTTGCACAGAAAAACTATAACTCAAAAACTGCCTCGAACCTTATGAAAACGGAAAAGCCAACGCACACAGATCGAATATCATTTTTTTTTACTTATATAATTGATTAATTGAAAGTATATAATGGTCTATATTTCTATTTTACGACCTAGACCGCGGGTAAATACATTTACGGCTCATATATCTTTATGTATGTGGTTGGAGAATAAAAATAAATCCTGCCTTAGTGGTTCTAACCATCTCTGATTTTAGGCCGATGAATCAAAAAAAATTACACATACGATTTTCGGGGTAAAATTTTAAGATTATGATTGTTTATCCGGGTAACAAGTGTATACATACATTCTTCTGTGTTTTGCCCTATTTCTCGTTCAAGGTGAAAAAATGTAAAAATACGGAACAGATTTTTAAGGAACACCATGATTTAGAGTGTCCAGAGAGCCCATTAGGGGCAAGGATCCATTTAGGGATCCATCTACTAAATGTGTACCCTGCGAGAGGAAGGTTAGAAAGGAATCGATAAGAAGCTGATACCAAGGCACGTTAACAGCATTCAGTTTCAGTGGATTCAGTTTCTGTGCCTAGGGGTTCCTGAGATGTAGTCCTGCCTTTATCTATTATTATTATTATTATTATTATTATTAATTGTTTTATATAGCGCCATCAAATTCCATAGCACTGTACAATTGATGGACAGGACATAACAAGTAGTATGTGACATAACAATCCTTATTTTATGTATTTTATTCTTCTTTCTCTTTTTAAATCAATAAAACAAAACAAACCTCTAAGAATCGTTTTTTCCGTTTCTACGGCAACAACCTACCAGGGTCTCCGTTTTTTGTGTCGCGTGACAATTAAACACTGTGACCCATTCATAATTTTGCATGAGTAAGGAATTATTTCGGCGAAGGCTTTGGACGTTCATCGGAACGAGGAATGGCGTCTCTATTGCTACATTTAGTGACAAAAGTGTTTCATTCGGCAGCGTAGGAGGAACAGCGCTTTTAACTTCCATTCTACTTCTGCATTGACCACGTACTTCCGTCTCTGTAATATATATTTCTTAAATCCCTCATTTTTTTTTCCTTTAAGAAGATCTATAGGGTTTCTGAAAGGTCTAAGCTATATCCAGAAGACAATTATGTTGGGTCGTCATCACCAACTCAAATATATATCCTGGAAGCTAATCTTCTAAAGAAGACAATTCTGAGGTTTTGAAAGCTTGTGCTCAATCCTAACTTATAATTTTTGGTCCATTAGAAGTTTCCAGCATATAAAGCACCAAACTAGAGCTTTGGTGACATTTCCGTTAATTGTTTTTTTTAGCGTTCTATGAGGAACGATGAAAGAAAAGAACATACCAATAAAAATAATGTCTACTTCCCTCGGGAAACTAAGGTCAACAGAGGCTTACAATGTGGCTACAATGTGACAACAGGGACACCACAACAAAAAATGAGAAAATTGGTCATATTTACACAATTATTCACCAATGGTCTAGTTTCTACATTTCTAATTCATGTATTGATCATAAAAATATATATATTTAGGAAATAGAAGTTTTTCTAAGGATGCGGCTGTCGAATAACCAAATGCTTGGCTACCAGAAAATAGTAACTGTATTCAGTGAATTCACATTTTTACTTTATTTATATATAAAACGTAAAGCTAGCAAAATTATTCAAATAACAGAATTACTCATTTTCCACTAAATTCACTAAAACCAATAAATATTTTTTAAAAAACTACCAAACCAACCAATGTTAATAATTTCGCTTTACAAAGTGTGATAGCAAAAACACTAAAATCTGTACTGATTTTGATTTCTGGTGATTTATGATTTATGAATTTTTCCTAAGATCTCCATCAAATCTGCTTCCGAAAAAGATTGCTTTCCCATTAATTTTTTTTTCCCAAATCAGAAGTTACTGGATCTTCTCCAACAGTCAGAAGATTTCAAGCTAGTATAGCAGACAAATTCATTAATTTATCGCATATTTTTAAGGATATTTTCAGATTTTAAAAAAATAATCTACATAAAATGCTTGGCATTGTCCATATTATGCTTACGCGATTCTGCGTAAAGGTTTTTTTTTTTTCTAATTATTTCTTTCAAGAGGATCAAAAACTGAATTTACACAAATAAGATGGTCTTCTAGATAATTGAAGTGCGAAATATAAAATGTTTAATGCAAAATTAAATTGAAATAGATGGCGTTAGACTGCAAAACTCTAAAAAGAAAAAAAAAAGGTTAATCCTCTTAATGTTTCTCTCACATTAATAAGAAATAAAAACATTCGCAAATATGGCAGCCGGCTGAATTTGCATGCAGAAGTGTTTATGGCAGACGGAAATGATCCACAATGCTGGTGACTACATTATTTCTTGTGCTAATTGCAGATGCAGCTAATTTGCATGCTAATTTTCAGTACAAAAAAACTCTTTAAGCAGGAGTGAAACAAGACAGCTGCATCAAAGTCAAAGGGCTCAGTACAGTCTCCAAATTACATTTTAAATCCATGTATCAAGGAGCTCGATTCACAGACTCGCCTCAAATGATTCTGACGCTCACTCTTTTTTATATTTTTTTTCCCTGCTACATACAATATCACATTTAAAAAAATTTTTTTTAGAAAAAAGATAAATTCAGATATGACTGTGGAAGGATGACGTTAGATTTTTTTTAAGCTGCCTAATTTAAATTAAACAATATATATATATCTATATATAATATATATATAATCAAAACAGCGTTTAGATATTTAAACATTCTTAATTTGTTATTTTTTAATGGAAGGGAAATATATATATTATATAATATATTAATATATATATAGTATACACCATAGTATTTATTTATACTATGGTGTCTCCTTTGTATAACTCCCTACTATATAAAATAGTGTTTGTTTGTATATATATATATATATTAAAAAAGTATATTTAAATTAAATAATCTATTAATTTAAATTGTTTAAAATATTCATATAAAAATATTAGTTGTTTATTATACTTAAAGCGCCAAGCAAGTAAAAGAAATTGCATTAAGGAATTAATCATTTTAATCTTAAATATGTGAGTTTAAGTAAGGTAGGGGGGAAGAAGTTTCCGTTTGCACCCCTCACTTCCTGCCTTCTAAGGAAGTGCTCAGGAAATTCTCTTGCAACAACTTTATGGCTAATGTTACACTTTCTCATTTCTGTTGTTCACAATCATTCTAGTATCTATGATGCCAAGGGATAAATTTGGCATGCAGATATAAACTAAACTATATTCCATAGGACTATATTTAAAATTAATATGCGTGCATCGCCATAATGTGACAATGTTTAGTTTTATTGCTTTCTAAAGTTCCGATGTTGATTATAATACAACTTTCAATCTTAGTTGGGTTTTGCAAGCTTGCAATTCCTGTTAGAAATTTAATTGAAAAACGCGCTTCGCTCCTCCATCACCGAGCTGATTTTTGTGTAATTGCTCTAACAAATAGGAAACAGACTTCAAAAGAAAGGAAAAAAAATGTTTACAAGAAGACGCAAAAAGCTTTGAGATACATATAGTGTCCTGATTATTAAAAAGCTAATACTTGTAACGGAGTAATCACATTACAAAGCACCATTTACATCATTGGACGTGAGTTGATAATAAAAACTTTGACCAGACACATGCAGTCCATCTTTGGGCCTCAATCTCTAGCTACCCTTGATGCCCTTCTTTCCACCCTTGTGCCCCTTTTCCCTTCTCTAACCCACTATTCTAAGCCCCTGTGCCCCTCTCTCCCCTCTCCTATGCTCTTCTTACTACCTCCGACACCCCTTTTGCTGCTCCTGCGCCAACCTTCCCCCCCTGATGCCTCTCTCCTACCCTGAGCCAGTTCTCCTCCCCTGATGCCCCTCCTTCCTCCCTAGTACCCTGCTTCCCCCCCGATACCCCTCTTTTCTAGGAGGTCGGAATGTTTGCTGGGTATGAGGGGATCGCAGGGTTCTACAGCCCTAAAAGCCCCGATAATGTGTATAGAAACAGCAGGAAACGGCTTTATAAATTAAACGGGGTTTCTTCTTCTAAATACCCCACTCAGCTACACAAATACCCAGCAATAGTGCACAAAGCCACATAAACAGTGCAGGTGGAGCCACGCCCCCAGTCACATCTCTAGCCCCACCCCCAAAAAATTACCCCCCCGCCTTCACCATATAAAATGTTTGGGGGGCATGTGATCCTCACACACTCGGAATAAAGCGAAGTGAAAGAATACGGCTATATGAAATGTTAGCGGACTTTAAAACATAAGTTTGGATCTGGGATAGATTTGGATAAATGAATAAAGTTCACACATTCTAATAGAACGAACTTTCTCTGAGGATATCCCGCACTCGGTTGAGGGTACCAGGTATTTTTTGGGCAGTTACTCCTGGTCGAGTTTTGATTTCTGTCTTAGATCATCGTGGTTGTGGAGGCCAAATACTTTCAGTAACAAAGCACTCCAAGTCACATCATACAATGGAACAGAACCTTGGGGTGGGGGGGTCGCCAAAAAGTAGTATTTACCTTTAATCTCACCCAGAAGTTCACTTGTGTTTAATCGTTCCATTTTTTCTTTCCAGTCTTTTGAAAGCAGTTTTTCTACACAAGAAGAATCTGTAAAAACAAACAAACAAACAAAAAACATGAATAATTGAAGCCATCGATTATGTTTTTTAAATTATTATTATTTAAATGCAGTCATTTAAGCAACCATCAAGGAAACAATATTTTGGGGGGGGCAAATGAAGATCTAGGTGGAACCTAGAAATAAAAAAAAATCAGCGTTATAACAAAACAAATGTAAAAAGTTATATTTTTCTGTCTACTATGTAAAGATGTTTTAAATGGATTGTATTCACCAGATGTACATTTCAGCCAATAATGGATAAGGATGATCTCAAAAACTGTTATTTTTCACATCCCACCGAAGCTCCATGTAACTAATCTAATGTGACTTCATCGTCTTCCCGCTTAGTAAATCTTTCTGTACTATGTTAAGCTTTGGCATATGGAATTTTGAAACATTTTTGAATGCTAAATTAATCAATTTCCTACATTCTTGTTGGGATACTCCAGGTTTGTGGAAGAGCAAGTTTTTTTTTTTTTTTTAGAATCCGCGTCCAATTTTAAATTATGATAAAACCACCGTTTTCGGTTAAGCTGCCTCGCACAGACACCGCTTAAATCATTTCATAACGGCAACAGCTGAGTTACGCAATAGCCATGAGCTTGTTTCAGACAAAGTAAGGGGTCTTAAACTCATTGAATCTCTAAGAAATTCAAAAAAAACTTTGGACAAAAAATGTTTTTCTAGGTGTGATACAAAATCAAAACTAGAAAAAGAAATCTGTAGGAGAAAATAAGAAATGTTGAAGAATGTAGAAGAAACATCAATTGGTTTCCAGATATTAGCGCTGATTCCCTTAACAGGATACAATGTATCACGTTTTAGCTCGTTTTTCTCCATTCCTATTGATTGGAGGATTGTTATTCAATGCATGTAAGAAATTAATCCCCGAGACGAAATCTAGCAAACAAAAATTCGGAAAAATTCGGAAAAATTTCTCAAAGTCAGTCTCTTGCCCCTGATAGGTTTTAAAAAATACAGCGTGGGATCAATAGGTCCGGGAACGATAAACGTTATTTTGTGACGCCTTGACCAGCGGCGTTTTAATGACATTTTTGCCGAGACGCAGTAAAACTGATTCGCGTTTTGAGATCGCAGGTCATATTTGCAACAGTGGAATGACTAAGTAGACTTTAATTGCAACGCATTTGCACAAGTTTCACTTGAAAGACAACACAGCTTGGAAATGTTTTTGGGTAATATTTCAGCAGAAAAGGCAATTTATTTAGTAATTATATCTTTCAGTGAGCGAAGAGAAATGAAGAAGCTGTAAGTTGTTATGGAGGGTATCAAAATACTTGTTATGCAATAAAAAAACACAATGGATGTAATTTTAACAATTAGAGGGA
This sequence comes from Spea multiplicata, assembly GCA_009364415.1. Taxonomy (NCBI): domain Eukaryota; kingdom Metazoa; phylum Chordata; class Amphibia; order Anura; family Pelobatidae; genus Spea; species Spea multiplicata. Next base: position 24,781 of record VKOC01005451.1, on the reverse strand, counting down.
TATGTTACTTTTATGGGCTTTGGCCCGAAAACGGAGGATTTTTCCTATAACCACCAATTAGCCAAAACAACACAATAATTTGTCCTTAAAAGGGATATTGTCATCATCTTGTGTGCAAGGCTTCAAGATTGTTCTATTAGACCAAGTTAAGTGACAAAATAGTTGAAAAATATTGACTTTGGGCATCTTTTTGCATAGTTTTTGCTATTAATTCCAATAACAATGTTACCTTTGCTAAAAAAAAAATAAAAAATTATTTACTTTTATATATATTCTTAGGAAAAATTAAAAAAAATTATATGTAGTAAGTATACCTTTATAAAGGTATTTATAAATTAATATATTTGTAATATGTGTATTACTTTTTAGAGATATATTAACTCTTTGTGGCTCGGCCAGCTAGAAAGTAAATTTGAGCCTACATTTAATGGATCAACAACTGTTAAGATTAAGACTTTTTTTTAATACATTTTTATCCGTGTAAAAAGGGGATGGTAAAGAAATTTAATGACTTAAATTAAACCCGGTATTAAGCTGAATAAAATTTAAAAAATTAAATAATTAATAAATAATATAAAATAATAATAATAATAAAATATTGTAAAATATAATGGTCCGAACCCTAGAGGGTATAAATCCTTGATCTTGTAAGGGGTAGAAATGAGATGCAAAGTTTGCCTGCGCATGGAGTGGAGAATAATTAAGGTTCGTTTGCTGGAATGGCTGGAATCCAATGCATGGCCGGAGTAAATGATAAGCGGGGAGCGGGGAGAGATCATCACCAACATTCCTGACCTAATCCAATCCAGCTTTATTACAAAACCTGCGCACGCTCGCTACCTGCAAAAACCAAAAGGTCGCTACAACTTTTTTCTCTAAGATAAGAACATTTACTGAAAGAAACACCCAAAAAAAAAGCATGTAAATCATACCCTAAATGCTTTGGGTTTTTTAATCAAAAGTTGCATTTTTTTATGGCTTGATTATTAATAATCTGTAATGATAATGAATCTCTGTATTCTTGTACAAATTATTATTTAAATATTAAACACAGCCCATGGTTTATGGGCCATTATATATTAATTAATTAATGGCGCCTCTTCTTGCATTCATCTAAAAATATACCGTGAAGACAATTTTTACAATTCACTTTGAAAATAGATGAGCAGCAAATAATTTTACTTATAGTTTTTCACAATAAAGTTGTATCTGAAAGCAGTTTTTGAAAGACACGAGGCCCAAACTTTTCATTTTTACCAATAAATAATTATTTCATTAAAAAAAATATTAATGGTTACACATTTAGAATTCTGGTAGAATTTAAAACTGCTCTTATTTTTTTTTAAATATACATACACACACACACACATCTATACACACACATACATCGAAGTTAGAATCGGAAAGAAAGTCGGAACGTTGGTTTCCTAAACGCATCGAATGGAAACAAAGCAGCAAGTCGGTTATGGCTGCCGGATACGAGCAGCGCTTTAACCCAATGATAATCATTTTTCTGTAACACGCATTGCTTTTGGGGTCTTTGTGCCGGAAGGGAGCGCGGCTGATTCTGTAGACTTTTACAGTCGTATAAAATACGCAATAACCCTTTTTACTGACTTGGAAGATGCCGTAAACCACACTCTGTGATGGATGTAGGAGTGAGTTCTGCGCATGGGGCTTTGGTATCGTTACATATACCTATATACATTAAATAATCGTGACAGTTTTACGGCACTAAGAGAATTTGTAGTTGAGTTGTTAAGATTTTGGGGTGAAATGTTTCATTTTCCTTTTCTGGACAGACTGAGAAGCATAGGTGACCCTAAGACTTTTACAGATATTAACCCTTTATTAGACCCCTACATTGGTCATGTTGTAGTGACTCGCCAATGGTGGCAGCCAATATGGCGCGGATAATAATGGCCCTTATGGAAACAACGACTTGTCGGAGGAAAAAGAAGCTCAGATTGAAGTCACCTGTATTCAAGCAGGGATTCCAGCTGTGATATAGCAGGGAGAAAAACCTCCAGGGAGTTGACTCCAGACTGCGTGAGTGACTGAGTATCTGCCCCTTCACCTCGAGAGGCAGTAGAAAGAGGCGTAAAAACCCTGAGGATCTGCTTATTCACCCTGAGACCTGACATTGGGGTAAAAACCCTGAGACATCTACCCATTTACCCTGAGACCTGACATTGGGGTAAAAACCCAGAGAATTTACCCATTTACCCTGAGACCTGACATTGGGGTACAAATCCTGAGGATCTACATGTTTACCCCAAAACCCGGATGACCGCTTTGTAATATATTCATAAAAAATGCCTCTTCTGCCCAGCGTTCCAGCTCTTAGCGACAAATACATTTGATTGTCACCGAAAGATTTCTTTTTTTTTCCTTCATATTAAGCCAAAAGTCACATGTAAGTCATTAATAATAGAACATAACGGATACAGATTTGCCATCCGATACTCTCTGTCATTTGCTATTTAAATAACTCACCATAACTTATTAAATGGCAATTTATTCTAATTAGACAATTTGAAGAGTTAATTAAATATTTATACATACACAATACTGTGGGCGCATGGTTAATATTTGCCTCATTTGCTTGAGGACGCGCGGAAGGGATTTCTGCAAATATTAGTTCAACCTAAACATGAAGGACTGTTTATTCCAATAACTAAGAGGAGATTTTGGGGTGGAAAAGGAAAAAACTAGATGGGGAAAACATTAGGAAAAGCTTAAAGTCTTTGGTTAGAAAGATCTTAAATGCTGTGATATTAGAGCGGATTATTATAATTATTATTTGTTCATTTACCTTACTGAGCCTCTCAGCAGAAGTGGTAGAGGGTAATACAGTGAGGGGATTAAACATGGCATGGGATAATGACATACGGCTCCTGTATAATAGAGAGGGTGATGGATAAGTGAAAATAGCCCTCCCAGCAGACACGTGTAGAGGGTAATCAGCGAGGGTATTAAACATGCAAATGGGATAGACATATGGGCTCCTGTTATATAGAGAGGGTGATGGATAAGCGATGAACAGCCTCCCAGCAGAAGTTGGTAGAAGGGGTAATTACAGCGAGGGTATTAAACATGCATGGGATAGACATAATGGCTCCTGTATATAAGAGAGGGTGATGGAATAAGACCGAACACCCTCCCAGCAGAAGTGGTAGATGGTAATGACATCTAAAAAAAAAAAGGTTTAACATTGAATACCATGAGTGATAAGAAAGGGGTATCTTCCTTATCATGTGATTATACCCCTGGGGCATATTGGCCAAGCTGCCCAAAATACATTTTAAAATATGTATTCTGCTGTCGGCAGCCAACTAATTAACGGAGTCTCGCTGAATTCAGTCAATGGAAGACTAGTATGGGCAGCCACTGACAATGGGACCTGGTCATGTCATCGGCCAATAGGAAGCAGTCTAGCGGTATAGGCTGACCAATAGTAGAGTCCCATTATCCCAACCCTTTTAACAAAAATGTTTGCCCCCCAAAATGTATGATATAATCTGGATTATTGAGAAACTCGTCTTTTTCGATAACGTTACGTATCATTTTGCTGACGCTTCTTCTTTAGAAACATCTGTAGGTTACACATGAATCATACAGAGAGTTAAACCTCATTTCATGACATGATGAACCTATAAAAATGTGAATTATTTAAACAATGATGTCAATTAAATTTTACGGCGAGGTGATGCGATTTTTTTTATACATGCGCGAGGCGTGGTAGCACCTTTGGCTCTGCTGCTCAATCTTTGGCAGGCTTCTTTATAAGCCTCCTGTGAATTCTGTCCTCCAGATTTCCTTGAGATAAAGAAAAGCACTTAGGAGAAACGAGTATCATAAAAGAAAATATCACGGCCCTCGCGAGGGAAAATGGATATTTTCCGCAAGCCGCTGCCGCGTCTCTGTCACGCGGGAGTTAACGCCATAAAGCTTTGATACAATTGTCACACGTTTGTTAATACAAAGTAGCAAAAAGCGTATTATTTACCCTTTCGGCAAATTCAAAAGAATAAACAAGTTAGAACTTTGTGGGTAATTCATTATGACATCATAAAAGTTTCGATGTAACAATAGCGTTACCAATGTAAATATTTACGGAAGAAAAACAAATATTTACTTCTGCTTTTTAACGATTGTTCCGGAAAGAGCAGACAGAACCTGCCGATAACGTCTGCTTGGAATAATGGTCCTGAAATAGTCGCCTGCCGCCCCGAGGATTGTCCGCGAGACGTTCCTCGCTCTGTATTTACAGGAAGGTCGGGTTTCCCGTACAGGAGGCAAATATAAACAACAACAGAGATCCTGCGCGAGGCGGCCAGCGCGGTCCTCCGGCATTTGCCCGGCACGGAATGCGGCAACCGTTTGAGATAACGGTCTGGAGACCTCCGAGGTCTGCACAGAGAAGAAGCTTCCAATGTCCTGACGTAAGGACCTATTATTATTATTATTATTAGTAGTATTGTTTTTAGGTAAAATAATAGAACCCTTTATTTATTCCTTTAACTCACAGTTTACAGGATTTACTATTATTCTATTATTCTAAGGTTATTATCTAAGCGAAGGGGGGGGCGGCAGATTCTATGTTTGAGCGGCACAGAGGGGTGAAACGCGTTGCCCAGACTGCATGAAGCCACAGATACATTGTTTGGATTTCAGCAGATCTGTAACGTTGACTCGCCCCGTTCCAGCAGCCCCCGACCGCAGGATATGTGCTTTCACTCCGATGTACGGCACGCACTCCGTCCCTGGCAAGCCGCTCTGTAATTACGCGCTTGCAGCTCGCTCCAAATGACAGGATAAAATGACAATATCATGTATTATTTTTTATTCCGACACTTAAGGATGAAATGTTCACAAATCTACACCGTTCCAAAAAACAAGAGCGTCTCTCGACGAGGGTTGGAACTCCGACGTTAGGTTCAAAAGAGCTCGCCACATGCTTTGAGGATGACTTTAAGCTACAGAGCATCTTTGACCTTGAACGCTATAAAGAAATTCAGGGCCATGAGGCTCGATACCATTTTTGAACCATGCGTTCCGTCTAATCCTCAAAAAATGTTGCGGCTTCTCTGACAGAAGCCGCGTTCAAAGCTGATGGACGGCATGACCCCGGTTTGATGTGTAGGGCCTACTTCATGCTGTCTTCTCCTAAAACACCCCAAAAAAACCTTTAATTTGAGTGCTCCACCATTCAAGGTCACCTCCTCCATCAAGCAAGAGGGGCTTCTGCCCAGGACCGTACCATTCTCACGGAGCCACAACTGTCCACCGATGGATTTAAAGATGGTGACCAAAAAGAGGAAGCCATTTTTTTTTATTATCACAAAAACCCAACTTCTTAAGAGTGGACAACATTTGAGAAGGATCTCCTTGGACAATGATGGAACAAACCATTCCAGTCACTCCAAGGGTCGTTCCTGGGTGTCATTGGTCATCCCTGATCTAGAAAATATATAAATCTGCTGCTTTTAGTAACGACATTTTACAGGCCATGCTTTATATCGAGATCGGTAGACGTTGCGCTCCCTTTGGTTTCATGGGATTGATGAAAAGCGACCCCACGCGTTTGGAGTCGGCTGCGTTGTTAAAGATATTATAACTTGACTAAGATGTTTTCTTTTGGGGGGAAAAAAACACAACTAGAAATATGTCTAAAAGCCCCAAATTCCTTCTTCCCAGAGCCTCGTGGAGGCCAAACGTTGGTTTTGCCCACTAGAAAGCAGGCTGTGCCGGGGGGGTCTTGTTCCTGCGGTGGGGATCTCAGTTTCACAGTAAGTCAAAATAAAGAAATCACCACAAAATGAAAATAGACATTATTTGATTTAACTGCTTGGGTGCCGGGGGAGTAGAGGGCTGAATTTTACCGCAAATGTCCGTACGGCGGTGCTTAGCGCAATGTTAAAAATGTATTGGATGACATTTAACCCTTTAAATTTTATATTTATAGAAACATATTAAATCAATCAGTTCCCAAACTCCTATAATGCTCTAGCAGCCTCCTAACTGGGGTGCACCAAGCTGGGGTATCATGGAAATTGTAGCATCATAATAGGTAGATGTCAGCTTCTTGGGTATCTATGTCCAAAAAGGCTATAAGAGGACTTTTTTGGGTGATATTTACATATAACGTAGTTATTTTTAATAACATTCTTATTTTCTAAAAAACATGATATGTCAGGGTCTGTTCAGAAACATATTAAAAATGAGCTCTAAAAATGGTATCTTCTACTTAAAAGTTCTGCTGCAGCTACACCATAAACCCGTACAATTCTAGAAAAAAGACATATACTAAATACACCAAATATCCAGCGCTGCAGGTTTTTTTTAAATATATCAAAAAATAATAATAATAATAAATAATTAATAACCCAAGCAATATTCGGATTAACCCTATCACTTTCAGAGCGTGCATAGTTTAATTAAAGCAATGCACGGCTTTACCTACCCCCTCCTGGCTTTGAAAGGGTTCATCTCTAAGCGCTCTTATTTTCCACGGATCGTCAGAGATTCCGCGTCTTTATTAAAAAGCCCCCACGTCTCCTTCTTTCCGTCCCCACAATGCGCACAATGTGAAGAAAAAAAAAAAAGAGAGCGCAATAATATTTAATTCAGAGCGTGCCAACCGGCTTCATAAAACGCCATTCATCCAGACGCGTTTTCCAAAAAAAAAAAAAAAAAATCTATAAAAAAAAAAAAATGCTGTTCGGATCTTGTAAAAAAAAAAATAGAAAAACATGTTTACGCTGCAATCGCACCGCTGAACACCTTTGTTCGTCTGTTAAAGAAACCGCAACTAACCACAGGCACAGTTGTAAATTTTTTTTGGCTGGACGAGGTGCCGGTGAATGTAATTGGCTCTTGGCATCGGAGCGCCCGAAGAGTTAAACCAGCAAAAAATCTGATGCATTGCCATCAACAACACCAGCCTTCCTACACACGGCGTAATTGCCCCTAGGTTTGTGTCTACTGGTTTATAAAGAGCTGAGTACAATAATTCCGGGGTAATTACGACCTTTAGTTTAAACAGCAAACAATAAAATGTTCTTTAAACAAGCTGTCGGGATCTGCCGGTACTCGCCGCCTGCTAAACTACATCCCCATTAGTTATAGATTAAAAGACAATGCCGAGAGGCTGAAAAACACACAGCTTCACCGCAAAACAGGACCGGTTTACCCAGACCCCACCGCCAGATCGGCCCCATCCGGCCCCCGTCTAGTCGCCCGTTTCTCCTGCTGTAAAAACCTTAATCAGTCGTTGGTCTCGTCTTAGATTCAGGAGCCGGATGTCCATCCCGTGCGCGTATTACCCTCTACCACTTCCGCTGGGAGGCTCTTCCACTTATCTACCACCAGTATTAGAAACCTCAGTTTTCAGAATTCACCTTTGGAGTACATCTTAGAACATGGAATCTGGTTACTTTTTTATACTTTACATGGTTTTATTCCCTTACGCCCATCATACACACATTTATGTGTATCGTAATTAATCATTAAATCATTTTAATATGATATAATATATATATTTGTTGTAATTAATATTATTTATATATATTTTTTAATTAATAATACCCTCTATTAAAATGCAGAGAAAAGTTACCCCAACAGCCGCGGCAAACCATTAGTGAAATTCTATTTCCCCCGCGGCGAGCGGCGCAGAAATATATTAGGCCGTGTACATAACCTCGCATCAGGAGCTTGAAGGACATCTGAGGCTAAATTCAATTATAATCGATATTTAAGGGCCAGAGAGAGTCGGGGGGGGGTGGTTTCATTTTTTTAAGGTGAGGAAAAATTATTAGGGGCCCCCCGTAATTTTCATCCTGAACATAAATGGGTTATCTGCGTTTATATTAACCATTTGTGGGTCGATGGGAGAATTAAAACTTTTGTGGGGTTTTGTTTTTAGTGGCGAGGTCTCGGTGCTCAAGGGGTTAACGCATTCTAATTTGTGATTGGCTGGAGCGGTTTTATAAGGCGGTAGGTAGGACACGGACAGCGACTATTGTCGACCCTGGAACATGTATAAAAGGTATACCCGATATGGATCCCGCGTTTATTGAGCAATCTGTATCGAAGCGTTACTTTCATGTTTTTGGGGAGGAAAAAATAGCATCAGACGCAAGTCAAGCTATGAATTAATAATAAATGTCAGTGGGATCTTCTGTGGCCTATTTTGCTGGAACGACCAATACACTTTTATCAGAAAGCCACGTTTTTAAGCAGCCGCGTAAAATACACCCGGCTATAAAATTCAACGATGATGCAAGGATTTTAGGTTTATTTTTTTAAATAGATAATTTAATTTCACCTGAAGATGAAACCTCTGAGGTCTCAAAGGTTAAATGATTAACCCTATAATCTTTAACAAAAGACTCTGTCTTCTCTTGGACCAATACAGCTATATCCACTTTCTCTATATTGATTGTGTATGGGTGGTAGATAAGTGGAACAGCCGCCCAGCAGAAGTGGTAGAGGGTAATACAGTGAGGGTATTAAACATGCATGGGATAGACATCCGGCTCCTGAATCTAAGACGAGACCAACGACTGATTGAGGTTTGGGTCTTTGCAGCAGGAGAAGCAGGCGACTAGATGGGGGCCGATGGGGCCGATCTGCCGGCAGATTTTCTATAAAATATGCAGAAATGTAAAATCTATTACTGGATCGATAGCCCCTGATTGGCTGAGCAAACTGAGAGTTGTACTCTGCAGAGCCGATAATAGCAGAGGACGCCTACCATTCCCCACAGCACCAACAGACCCAAGTTTTTCAGGAAAGAAAGTCGATTTTAGTTAATATATATATGAAACAGCGTATTAAGATGTGTGGAAATATAAGTGCTTGGCGTACTTAGTCATTTAACCGCATCCTTCGCCCAGGAGGTGGTACCCGGTAACCGTGTGGATTACCCCTTAATACATTGAAAACAGTAAATCAAAATACGCGAAGCCAAAGAAATACTAAAGTGAAACACATGCTGCGTTTTAACGGGGTTTTCGTCAAAAAGCCAAATGTTTCAACGGAAAACCAAGATTTGTTTTAGAAAGCATTCATTTACTACCAAAAAATGATTTATTTCTGGGGCGGGGGAAAAAACTCTTAAACCCCTAGAACAATTTTATTTGTCGAATAACCCGGCCGCGTTCTAGGGTTCTAGGTAGGAGATTAGTTAGCGGCCGATAAATGGTTAATCCCTGCGCCGAGGAGAGACTCGCCACTCGCCGCTGACAATTTTTCCAATCGCAAACATTTGTTGGAAAAGAGGATTTACAAGAAACTTCAAAGTCTAAATAAACACAAAGTGGGTTCAATATAATAATAAACACGATATATGTTAACGTAATAATTCATATAAATAAATAATAAAATATCGTTTTGATACAAAGTATTTCAGTCACTAAACATTCAAAATATGCATCTTTAAATATGCATATAATGACACTAAACTAAAAAAGAGAAGGATGCGATCTTTAATGAAAATGTTTAAAAAAATCCTACTAAACAAGTAAAAAAAATATACGGAAGCATTTAATTTCAGGTGTGAAAAGTTGCAAAATGTGCAGATTTCTAAATGTTTCTATTAGTTATTTTTGTCGGGCGTTTCCGGGGAAATGAGTTAAAACGTAGTGATGGCTGTCAGTAGCGATGGCTGTTTGCTTGAGAATTTGGTTAAATTGCATACAATCCATGAACTACAATCAGGGGGCGGCTAGGGGGTGCGTCCGGGGGGGGGCAGCATAACAGGGAGCCAATCGCAGTCTTGAGTGATCAGGCTTCCTGTAGCGCCGCTGCTTGATAGGTCCGGTAAAAGAGATTGGATTTCCCCAGCCGGCCCATTCATGCTACGGAAGGCCGGGCCGTAGAGTATTTCCACCTGGCGCCATGTGTCAGAGTGCCAGGATATGACATCATATTCCACTCAGGGGGGAAGCTGGTGGCACTGCCCTGGTTAAGATCTAGGCGCCATTGCGCGGACTTGATGGCGGACATAGGAGATCCGTTTATGGTGGCCGCCTCCGTGCCGTGGGTAGCCACCGACACCGCCTATGCCCCTGGCCACCCCTGGCACATTCTCCGCGGGGGGGGCACCAATTCTCCGCAATTCACCTCCGCTCCTTAAACGCGCAGCGCCCACGTATATATATATATATACTCCTCTCTCGAGCGGGCGCTCAGACCTGCCAGCCGCCGCGAAACGCATTGTCTCCCTCTGAATATTATAATCACGGAATCGCGGGACGTACAAAAGAAAGCGCAGGACACGAAAATGTGTTTTGTCATTTGGTGATGAAGTTATAACAACAACAGACATTCAATATGCCAAGTGTTCTCCAATCCCTCATAATCACAGCCGCATTGAAGAAAGGACAAAAAGTGCCTAATTGCATAGGAGCAATCCCAATGTAATAGGTTAGACACGGCTTCACAATGCAACCAAACAACGCAGCCTGCGTGGAGCTGAATGTCATCTCTCATTTTCAGGCAATTACCTTCTTTCTTGTCAACAGTTTTAATAACCTCCATCATCTCTAAAAGACTTTTGCTTCTGTTAAATAATTTTCAGCTTTTTAATATGCAAATGGGGCTGTTCATATGCCTGGGTGAAGTGGCGTCGATACTTGAAATGTGTCACCGCTATCTGTAGCACCTGCACCTTCGGAAAGCTTCGTTTAATTGACACCTAATACTATTCATTATTCCACTTAGTGAACTAACTTATATTAGTACCTGTAGGGTATTTTTTTTTTTTATTCTTATTTTTTTTTTATTATTATTATTATTTATTTCTTTTTTTTTTCCCCCCGTGGCCACGAAGGAAACACAAGATGCCCTATAAATAGAACAGATACATTTATGAAGGGGGGGGGGTTACGTGTCGATTGGTACGGCTGATCTTATCCAAAATAGTAACACAGGCGGAATTTTAATTGTAGCAACCTTTGTACGCTTTGTACGGAAGAATCCACAAAATCTTGAATTCATAATATTAATTTGTTTTTTTTTTATTTGATAATAAGATATTTTGACTTCAAATGTCTGTAATAACATTCTATATTATTATTATTGTTAAAAAAAAATCCATGCAATCTATAATGACTTCTTTGGATTGTATTATTATTATTATTATTATTAATTAATATTTATTACTTATTGTATATTATTTTTAAAACATTAAAAATCATGGCAAAATATTGTTTCTTTTATCATCAGTAAACATCAGTAAATGTTGCGAACACGTGTTAATAACCTCATACATGCGCCAGCTCCCCCTTTTACTAATATATGACCAATTGGACCCCATATGCTTATGAGCTGTTACTCTCATTTGCATATAAGGTCTGATAAAAAGTGTCAGGCAGAGGAGTGGATTGAGTTCCTACATCTGCGGGTTATTTTACCCTAAATCACTTAACATCGTCCATTATCTTTATAAAATGATCCAGCTGAGACCTGTAAATAATGGCGTTATAGTCAGAAGATCAAACAAGAGCCTCCTGTGCTTTATAGAATATATGAACAAAGTATTCATATTATGATGTCATAATGTGCTTTCCACTTCCTGCGTGGGGGGGATTTCAACTGCATAATTTTATTTTTATTAAAAAAAAAATCACATCTGATCATATAGATACATCACATATGTATCTTCATGTATGCACAGGTTCTGTGTAATCTGTGCTACTGTTACCCGCTTCCCCTAACATATGACATCACAACACGGATATAGGATCTGATTTTGATCTGTACGGAGCCAAGAGAAACACAGCACGGCGAAATGAATTATTTGGAGTTTGTTACGATTGTTCTCACGGCCGAATAAAGGATAACGGCTGCTTCTCCTGCGCAGGAATGTCCGATCGCTATTGTTCTTCGCGGCCGCCTTGGCCGAGTTAATGCGTTTCCAGCTCCCCGTAGGCTCCTCGGGCAGATGTTTGACATCATGCGCATGGAGAAATCATCTGGAGAATGAAGTGAGAAATCCTAGGCGCTCGTCCGGGTACGTTGTACTCTGACCAGTATTTAACAGGCAGATCAAACTCAATTAGCGGGACAATGCTTTACAGAACTCTAAGGCACGAAAAAATATCCGCCAACAAAAAAAAAACACAAAGCGCGAACGCGTTACAAGAAGCAAGAATGGATATGACATTACCGTCCAAAAGTAAACGTTCCAAATGCTTTAAACAGACGAGGGGTTTATTTTAGGGTTTTTTGGGAGATTTGAGAAGAAATTCCCCCGAAATTAAATTAAAATTAAAAATTATATATATAATAAATTAGAAAAAAATTAGGTATATTATTTAGTTTTAAAAAAAAAAAACTTAAAAAAATCCTGGGAATCCCCAGAAATTTGGCCGTGATCTGCATGCAATCGTTTAGAATCAGCGCACTGTGCCCTCTACTAAATAGAAAAAAGAAAAAAAAAATTAAAAAATAAATGAAAAATCTTTGAGCTGGAGAAAGCAGCTGGCAGAACAGCTGGTGAACGGGATTAATGTCAAAAGAAAGAAAGAAAATTCAACATATGTCCGGGCCTGCGGTGATGAGACCATGCGCGACCGTACCCCGACGGATACCATGTGTACAGCTGGAGAGTGCCAATGTGCCATGCGACTTTAACCCACAAGGTCATTGCTAAGAAGTACGTTCACGGATACGCCGAGCGTCCAACTTCTCCAGAAGTGACTTAAACGCTGGTGAATCCCAAAAAATGGGACGTTTGATAGATTATAGAACAGAACTTTTTTTGCAGATTTTTTCTGCTTCTGCTTAAGATCCACAGTCGCTTTTCTGCAGGGTTTTCTCCGCTTTTGTGGATTTTAAAGAATTTTGAAAATAAAATAAAAGTAAATGGTGAATATTATTTAAATAGTTAAAAAAAATCAACAATGTCCATAAAAATCTAATTATTCCTATAAACGACCAAGATCTTTGAACCGTAATAGACGACGACGCACGGGACATGTAAACATCTCAAAGGTTAAAAACAGGGAGACCGAGCCGGGGGGGGGGCAAAGATTTGTCATAAAGCTCCAGGAAACGTTTCTACCGGGGGGCCGGACTGGGAATCACAAGGCGGTCCCGGGGGCCGCCTGATGACGTAAGCGTGACTGACGACTGGATATGACAGGCACATTACATGCGGAGTGATGTCGGGCATTAGCCCAGAGTGTCCAGGCCTGCTGTTTACTGAATACATCCGTATATTTTTATATTTATACTGCCATTTAAACATTTGGGGTCACTTAGAAATGTCCTTGTTTTTGAAAGAAAAGCAAATTTTGTCCATTAAAATAACACGGATTAGAAATCCAGCGCAGACGGGGTTAAGAGATTCCATTACAAATGACTATTGTAATGGAATCTCTTCATAGGCGTACAGAGGCCCTTATCACTCCCATCACTCCTGGGTTCCAACGGCCCTTTATCACTCCCATCACTCCTGGTTCAATGGCCTTTATCACCCATCACTCCTGTGTTCCAATGGCCCTTTTATCACTCCCATCACTCCTGTGTACCAATGGCCCTTTATCACTCCCATCACTCCTGTGTTCCAATGGCACGTTGTGTTCGCTGATCCAAGTTTAAGTGTAAAAGGCTAATTGATGGTTAGAAAACCCATTTTGCAATTATGTTACAGACAGAAATGTCCTTGTTTTCCATAAAGTGACATTGAGTGACTCCAAACCTTTGAGCGGTAATATATATATATACTGTATATAGAGATATATTATATATATATACACTGTATATGTATTTATATATATATGGCTTAGGGACTTCAGAACCGTGCAGTTAAGGTGTTGGGAACGCCGGGCGTCAGAGTTTCTGGCCTCTCTTTCCCTCCGATGCGATTTCGTTCTTCGCTGTTAGTGGGAGTGGAGTTAGAATTTGCTAATCTTAGTTTCCATTTCTCCCTTTCAGTTAATAGCAGATATTCATTAGAACCCACAAGCCGTAATAAATTATAATAATTTCAAACAAGAATTAAATTACTAGGTACCTTTTGAAAGAGCCCTTTTTTTTTTCTTTAAACACCCTATAATCTAACTGTCACTTTTAAATTCTATTCCCAATCAACTCCTCGGAACATTCGCATTTATTCAACTATGTTAAATTAATAAAAGGTGTGAATGATGCTGACAAAATTGATCATTATTGCTCATGTAGATTTAGTAAATTATAAGGCAATTTAAATTGTAAAAATGAACTAAGGGGGGAACCTACTTCTTTATAAAAAAATTCTCTTTTTCAGCTTTCAATATATTTAAAAACAGGTATTTGGGGCGCCTGGAATATTTTAGTATGATATCATTTGCGCATTTTAATGATCTGTCATAGAATCGTACACTTTGCCCACAAAATCCTCTATTTTTTATCCCATTAATCAAATCCGCACAGTGTCAATCCAACAAGTGTGATATTTATTATATACAGATATGGCATGATGATGTCATAATATCGTCCTCAAAATTTGGGGAATTTTGCCAAAGTATCTTTCCTTGGTTTTCTAAGGGGCCGTTGGCATTTTTATTAAATATGTTACTATTAACTGCAATGGATAAATAACATTGTAGCAAATTAAAGAGAGTTGCTTTTCAAATAGTGCACAGCGTCAGTGAGCGGCTGCAAAAGTCGTCAAGAAACAATATGGAAAAATAAAAGAATTTAGAACCAAAAAAAGGAGATTGAATAGACAAATATTACAAAGATTAGTCCAAGGATTCTCTGGTCATCATACTGTACATTTTGTCACATGCGTAGCTTGGAACTGTCAGGGTTTGACGCATGGGTTAGTTTTTGGGGTAAATTAATATTAGGGTAAATTGGGGAATTCTCACATTATGGAGATGACTCCAAGTAACTTAATAATATTTGAGTATCCCAGTTGTATTATTTCAAGGAGGAGAAATGTTTGAACAAGCGGTCATAATCCAGAGGATAAGACGCTTAGATATAATATAAGGAAGGTTTACTTTACTGAAAGGGTAGTAGATAAGGGGTACGACGTCCTAGAAGACATGGTAGAGGTCAACACAGTGAGAGATACGCATAAGGCTCCTGAATCTAAGACAAGACCAACGACTGATTAAGGTTTGAGTCGGCTAGACGGGCCGAACGGGGCCGATCTGGCGGCAGTTAGATACATCAATCCATGAGTAACTTAGAGGAACTCGATTGGCTGTTAAGGTCTAACGTCTTAAAGACTCTCGGCTCAGTAAACTTTCCAAGTTCTCGAGGATCAGAGAGTAGATCGAGGTCTTCCAGCGCCCACAGGGTTAAGACCAGTTACCCCCTTTCTGGGAGCACCTTGGATAAATCACACCGACATCTGTTCTCATTTATTCTCATTCTGAAGCAGCAACGGTATAAAAGAGCTTGGGTATTTTGAGAATGGGCTTGAGTACACAATGACAGATTTAGAGCTATTAACAGGATAGGTTTTCAACGCGTCAGCGTTTCGTTCAGTAAATGACGCGAAGGTTACCAATAAAAATAATTCCACGAGACGCTCGTTCCAGCTATTGGGTCTGGCAGAGGCAGCATAGAGAGATAATGTATTTAGTCGGGGGCTCAGACTGCCCCCATTAGTGGTGAAATTTTACCAACAAGGCAAAAAAAATGTACAGGTAAACTGAGACCCCCTCTTGGCAATCATTATGGCTCATATGGGGCTAGAAGGCCAACAGCAATGTAAAGTTAGCTCCGGATAATGAGACATGCAGTCCTAGGGCCTCCATTGGCTGGACGCGCATGAGAGAAGAGGTAGGTAAAAAAAAAACAAAAAAAAAAACAATCTCATCTCTCCAAGAACTGGTAAAAAAGTAACACTCATGTATCCACGACAGAGCTCAGCCGACACATACATCACTCCATGACACACATGTAACACGATCTCCCATGATGTCAAGTTACACATATAGCTGTAAAAGGCATTTGGTTCCAAAGTGATATGACTGGTGCAATCTCCGTGGCAACCAAGTGCATGTTTATGATTTCACCATATAGCAACAGAATTGTTACCAAATAGTAACATTCAAAAAAAAATTAAAAAAGACAAAATTCCATCAGGCCCAACCTTGGGGCAGATATCCTACTTGATCTACCGAGATCCTGATCACTTGGAAACACCAAAACAAATCTGTGCTCACTTGCCAAACTTGATTAGCAAACTTCTACGTTAATCCAATCTATATATTAATGCACAGAATGAGTCCGACTGACGTCCAGAACCGCAACAGAGGTCTGGATTTTTCCAAGGACTCAATCCAGGATAAGCTTATGAACCCTTTGCTGGTTTGGATTCAAGTTTAAATCTATCTTGAGCCCCTCTCCACCCCTAATTGGAAATAAGACAAATTTTTTCCCCTTATTAAAAAGGAGATAATTGTCGTGCATGCGCTGGAAGCTTGATTTACGACGGAAATACCAGTTATCATGCGGAATAAATGCACCTCGGGCTCTGCTTTTAGAATTTTGCCTTTTGTTTCATCCCATTAAGGTGGAACCGGTTGAAATTAATTGGGATGCTGAGAATGGTTGAACTTTCCAAATCGGTATAATGTACATTTTGGATTAGAGCAGAAAATATAATCCTCAACTCGGGTCTCTTGGCCAATGTCGGGAGAACGCTGCCATGTGGTTTGGGGCCAAGATCTCTGTGAAGAGGCGACAGAAACCTATTCAACAATTCTGTTTCATGCCTGCTCCTTAAAACGACGGAACTTGTCAGAAGTAATAGAGTGTCGGCGCTCCACTCATGACACAATTCCAATTATTATAATATGAATTCTTTTTTTAAGCGTTTGTGTATATCCTTCATTAAATATGTTTCGTGTAAATGTAACCATTTATAGATGGTGGCAGCTGACCACCAACTTGACCGGCTTCTCGTGAAGGAGGGGGATTACGGCTTTTGGTTTTCCTTGACTGTAGTAAAGAATCGTAATAAGTCGCCAAAAACCAAAAACTTTGCACAATGAAGAAAGTTCTCTAATCAACAAGTATTGACATAACATTGAAGTTAACGTCAAACTCTCGGGTCTCAAGCAAGTCCTCTAAACAAGTCCTCTAAATGTATCAATACACACGCCGGTATAACCCTGACTTCAACGTCCTCCATCTACTACAATCTATGCCAACAACAGAAACCCTTGGCTCCAACAGCATCTCTTGTGCACCATCTTTTATTTGAAGGTCTTCTCTACATGACTCTTGTTTTGGTTGCCACCAACCCGTCCACCATAACATTTCATATGCTTCTTCCTAAGCTCCTGTCCAACTTTAGTCACTCGGGGTTCCTTGTGTCCAAGATGATGTGGTGGACCAAGATAACGTCTAAGCATAACAAACTCTTTGGTATCTACAAAGCTATCTGACCTGCTTTCTTACCAAGGACTGACGATGTCAGGAGATGGATGTCACCAAGCCTTAAAACACCCAACAACAAAAAATACCATCTATTATCAGCTAAAAGCAGGTGAATTTTGTAAAACCTATGTCTATAGGTACAAAACCGTGTTTTAATCTTAACATTGATCAGGATTTTGGGCTGATAACCAAGAAACAATGGATTTTGGGAACAGGACACATTATCGGTATAACACGTTAAACTTTTTGTCTTATTTTTGCCAACACGTGGTCTTCACAGAGCAAAATGAGAAAGAATGGTGAAATTTATCAGTATATTATTTATAATTCTTTCCGAGTATAATAAACTTTTGATTACATTTGAACGAAGTCAAATAAGAAGTGGAAAGTCTTGTATCTTTCGCAAAGGGTGTAATTTCAAGCTGGCCGAATGCCCACAGACTAGGGCATCAAAAAAAAAAAATGTCTGCCCCACAAGTGGGCATGAGGTTTGATTGGCAGGCGTGTGGCTTTTGATGGAGCGTCCTAACAAGCCGTCGCTGCTACTGTCTGTTTGGCTGAATGGTTCCCCCGTTACCTATTCAAACAGAAGCGACATACTACCGCTCCTTGCCTTGGCTCTTAACGTCGCTCAGAGGGGGCTACTTTGGAGACGCAATCGCTGATGAAATAAAAATTTGTTTCTTTTCCCAGACAAGCAGGTTGTCTGAATCAAAATTGGGCAGGACCTCAACGTTATTAGGAGAGGATATAAGAAAAAGACAGACAGAAGCTGAGTGATGTTGGGCCAAGACTTGTGGCTTTTGGGGAAGCAGGGAACAGAAAAGCCAGCGCCGGTCCGAAATGAGCTCTGACAACTTGGCCATATTCCCACGACTACGGGGACGCTACTTTAAGACCTTAGTATTTTCCCTTTTAAGCATTCAAAGCAACTTGTGTTAAAAAAGAAAGTATAAAAAAAAGAAAACTCTAAAAATAAAATCCTTTTTTTTTCCTGAATTTATTAATAGATTTAAAAGTATATCGTTTATATCATTTTTCGGTTATCTGAGCTTCTCTGACACTCAAGGAGTTTGTGCGAGCCGGGGAAATATTACTGAAATTTACCAGAAAGAAAAAAAAATGTGGCTTTGTTAAAATGAGGATTTTGTAACCCAGGATACATTGTATCAGGGGATGGCTATAGGAACCCGATTCAATAACAAAAACCTTGGAAAAATCAAGATTACTTTTAATATTTATCTAAAACTACTTGGTTCTGCGCACACGCATTCAAACACAGGATAAACCAGCTGAATTCAGTAACAATGTATCACAGCCGACTTTGTGCTATTTTGGGGCACACTACAAACATTGGATCAATCCAAACAACGATTCTATTGGTTGCTATGAGACTGCTCCCCATCTATTGAATTACTCCAGTTGGCCAAGTTCTAACCTTTCGGAACCAAAGGTGTTACCCCCCCTGCATATCACTCAAGGGGTTCAACCAAAGACTTCTTACTGAACAAAGGAAATAGTAACTTGACATTGAGACAATCTCAACCTGCAAATATTATGAAACAATTGAGGGTCTTGTAAAGTTCAGAGATGGTCCCAGAAACCCTGTTGATTTCTGGAGCTGTTCTTTCAGACTCGTCCGGGGCGGATGTCATATTTGCTCCAG
Organism: Spea multiplicata; assembly: GCA_009364415.1. NCBI lineage: Eukaryota > Metazoa > Chordata > Amphibia > Anura > Pelobatidae > Spea > Spea multiplicata. The sequence continues at coordinate 5,721 of VKOC01005451.1, read as the reverse complement.
ACTTGACAAGTGCTCAGGGAGGAGATGACATGTTTGTGTAATATTACCATGGAAGATGTGGACAGAAGCCAAGGTTTGCAGAAGACCTTCTGTGTCCATACCGTCCTACATCCGAGCAACATAAAGCTATCGTATTGTATAAAGGGGTCTTCTGGTGCAACAAAGTTACAATGCGACCCTCACTATACTTACCTGCCATACTAATACTTTATAACGTCACCGAGACCCAACAGCATGTAAGGGAATACATTGTGTAAGAAACACACTGAGGTCAATGACTACGGGCTAATGTTCCCTATATATTCTGCACAACCCCCATATGCAAATTAATCAGAGTAATTTATTTGCATATTTAAGTTGTCACATATAATTACAGACTTTTTTTCATCTGATTTCAAGGGTGTAGATATAATAAAGCCCTGTACATACAAATACACGTTTGAGTGAGTAATTATTTTATAACTAAAGTATAACTAAAGTATATTAAATGCATATTATATATGTGCCAAGAGTCCATGTTTACGTTGACCAGTCACTCCTTTCCCCCTCGATGCCCCTCTCTCCCCCCTCTGATGCCCCTCTTTTCTAGGAGGTCGGAATGTTTGCTGGGTATGAGGGGATCGCAGGGTTCTACAGCCCTAAAAGCCCCGATAATGTGTATAGAAACAGCAGGAAGCGGCTTTATAAATTAAACGGGGGAAATAAACCCCATTATTCTTCTTATAAATGCCCCACTCAGATACACAAATACCCCCACCCTCAGCCACGCCTCCAACCACACCCCCTAAGACAAAAGTGTCTCTCCATGGGCATTTGGAATGTTGGCAGCTATGCTTTTTACACGAGAACATTGTGCGTTTTCACAGTTTAAATGTCACGTTGTTATCCCATCATTATGGAGGTCATTGAAAATGACTTTGTGTTATTATTATTTTAACTCGCTTTTTAAGGCCGTTGTCAATGCCAAACCTCCGCTCGGGCCGTCCTTGTCTGTGATTTTTTTGTATCTGTCGAACCCATAAATAACGTTATATACGAGAAAACGGGGAAACCGAATCTGCGTTACACTGCAAATTAGCTCATAACCCATGCTTTACATAGACACGCGAATCAACGATAAAAATAAATAAATAAAATAGGTGAAAAAACGATTAAATCCTAGAACCGTTGCCTTTTCTTTAAAAGAAAAATAAAAAATCCGTGTGTCGAGGGCAGATAGCTACAAAGCGCTAAAGATATCCTTGCTAATTAGCTGCGTGACTCAACTGGCCAAACAGCATTTTATTATGATTATTTTTTTTTTAAATAAAAAAACACACATTTTACTCCGGCAGACATTTTTATCCCGACGAGCCGGCGGTAAAGACTTCTCACCAAATAATACATTTACAATTTTCAGTACATAAGCAGAGGACATGTTTTTATCCGTACTTACGGCAAAGCCTCTCTCTAATAGTGCTTTTATAGGTAAGGTTAGTATTCGCTCTAATGCAGTGCCCTCTGTGCAAGTAGGCCATTTTCATTCATTACCGCGGTCAAAAGCACTTAAGGCACTTTCAGACACTGTTGCAAAACAGCAGGGACGGCAGGGAAAAGTGAAGCTAACTAAAACTTAAGTTCATCACCACGAGAAACCTAAGGTTCTTCTCCTAAACAACTGGACAATTCACTTGCATAAGTGGCCTCTGCATTTCAATTTCCAGTATTAGCAAATTGAGCGCGTTAACGCTTTCTTTGCCGGTTCGGCTGCGAGCCTTCGACCGAGGGGCCTGAAGGAGCTTAAAAAAAAAAAGAACGGGACGTCGACAAAGCCAAGGGGCATTTCTGCGGCTGACAAACCGAAAGGGCGGTTTAACCGTTGTTGGGGAGTCAAAAACGTAACAAAAAAATGTGTAAAATGATTTAGAGGATGAATGGGAAGCTCGAAGCAAAGCCATTGTCTTCAAGGTTGGGTCTGGACATTATGTAGGCTCCAGGGTGCAAGTTCTTCTGGCTAACCTTCAACCGGTTTAATGTATAGCAGTGGAATTGAACCTGGATACATCATCAAATAACTAGTTACAAATGTATCCACCGTCAATTGTTTTCCTGAGAGCACTTTTTTGTTTCATTTCCAGATTTATTGAAAATCAAATGTTTGAGAAAGTTCTCTAAGGAGAGGTAGATTGAGGTGGCCCTCCGTACCATCAACAAAGGATTTTAATTTTTTTTTGGGGGGGGGGTAATGCATTTAAAAGGTGCTGTTCTACTAGGTAGGTTGAATTTCCCAAAATTAGCTTGGATAAAGGATTAGAGGAGAAAAAAAAAAAGATAAGGAGTAGAACTGCACTCTGCTTGCCTTCATTTTAGACCTTCAAAGAAGCCACCAAGGCCAAGCTCATGGGGACGATGCTGGGTTGTACTGGTTGGCTTGGGTTCATTGGGATAAAATCCTGGCGGCTTACCCCAGTATCGTAGACTCACCTGCCCGAGTACTCAACCTAAATGCCTTTGGTTTCAAGACTCACGCCCTACTGAACCCGGTGGCTTTGTCTCAACAGAAAGGCTGCTTGCCGTTCCCTTCTCAGATACCAAATGCGTGTAAAGCCCGGATAATAAACGCGTAAACATTTCATACACGGCAACGTTTTGGCGATCTCATTGTTCACGCTGCGATCTTTGGCACTTTATATTTGGCCAAAATAAATTGAAACATAGACATGCGCGGGATCTCCTTTGCAATCACGCGCTTAATGCATACAATTAGAGCATCGGTGCACAGGTGGTGTGATCTCTTTTTGCCCAAATTAGAATTTCTGCTCTAAGTCGCAACTTCTGCAGTCTCCGAAGCCCGTCGGCACTTAAGGGGTTTATGAGACATTCAGATTCTGGGATGGATAAAGCCAGATGACATGCTGTTAGAGTGTTTGATGCCAACTGTTCCATGCTCTTGCACTGGCATCTTCTCTGAAGGGAATCACTTGTGTACCCACCCAATTAGACATAAGATGAATGCCGTCGTGGCAGTAATTTGGCAGGAAAGTCATTTTCAAGAATGACGGATGCAACTGTCGGCAAGAACTCCATAGGGCCGCATAAACCTCATTCAAAAATAAATAAATAAAAAAAGATAAAACTAAAAGAAAAACTCATTTCAGGCAGGACAATACATTATTATTATTCTCTATTATTTAAATAATTAGCATTTTTTTTAAATGATTTAAAATATTCAATTAATCCAAAATATTTAAAAAAATATATATTTTTTTTATTTTTATTTACAAAACTCAAAGCTTTTTTTTTGTGTTGGAGGATTTATTTTTAGGGCACAAGATTCATTTATTTTTTTTTTGCATGTAAATACAGGATACTGAAGAAGGTTGCGTTTTATTCTGGTGTGAGGCAGGTGTGATATGATCCGGGGGTATTTGTGGGCAGGTTTCAGATCTTGGAAATGTCAAAAAAAGAAAGAAAGAAAGAAAATGTTATCGATTAGACTCATCAAAGAGATTTTTTATCTCGTGATTCCGATTGCCTTTTGCAAAAAAGGACAAGTTCAAAGTGAAAATGAACAGAATATATAAAGGCATAGAGCACAACGTACACGAGGGCTAAATATCCTGCTCCTTAGGTGAAAAAATATAGACTTTATATGAAATCCATACGCATCGCTATTCCTGGCGTCTATGTTTGTTTCTCCTTTATTCGGGGAGATTTATTTAATTTATTTATTAAAAATATATATATTATATTGTTATAAAAATATATTTTTCCTATTCATTTTTTTATACATTTTTGTAACAGGGTTAAGGTATTACATAAGTTCAAGTTAGCAGTAATGGGGGATTGGGGGGAGACTGGCGATTAAAAGCATCCCCGGCACGTTGAATCCGGCAGCTGGGTTTAAAGCGCCAGGGACGCTTTTTAAGGAGAGGTCCTCAAACTCTTGCATCATGCGGCCGGACTCTGCAGGACCCCATGGCATTAAGGGTAAGTATGGGGCACTGTATGTAAATGGCATGTCGGGCTGAGGGTGACAAAGCAGCGGTACTTGAAGGGACGTAAGGCTAGAGATGATAATGGAGAAAATATATAAAAATGAAAAGAAAAAAATAAACAGAAAAAGGAATAGAATACAAATTCCACATGGACGTTATCAGTTTCCAGTGAGAGCGATCCTTCCAAATGTATTAGAATCCTAAAGTTAGCGTTGTCACTTTTTGCTCATTATTACCTTTTTTCTAAACTAGAAAAAGAAAGCATCCAAAAAAAAATGCACAAAGGAAATGTCGTTAAAGCGTAAAAAGAAAAAAAAAAGAAAAAAAAAAAAAAAAAAAAAAGGAGAAGTTTGTCAGAAAAGTCAATTTTTTTTTTTATGAGCCATTTTTAAAGCGCTCGGAAACGTCACTTTGCTTGTATTGCAGTCCGATATACGGCTTTTAGGAATGAAGCCAATCAAAACTGAATTATACATTTTCTTTAAAGCTTTCAAATGCTGTATATTTCAGCTGAAACAAATCGTTAGATTCTCTACCTTTTCCCCCAATATGATACAAAATATATAGAAAAAATAAACAATTCGGAATGTTGCTACCAATAATATTAATTACATAATATAATTTTAATATAATACAATATATATGCATATTAAAAATATATAATAATAATATAATTTACTACTCCGTTCCGAGGAGGAAACCTTTCCGGAACATTAAAAAGTAAAAAAGTAAAAAAATTCCTCTCCGCTTGTATAGGTCCCAGCCTCGGAGAGCGGAATTACATTTTAATTCCCAGTAATGATGTCAATCTGTTATCTCTGTGATAGATACATTATTTATTGAACTATGGATAGCTCTAGGTACTTATCAAAAGGATGAACAGCCCTTTCATAAGAGCGCGCTCCGCTCCCAGTATGGCGCGCGGGGAATTGTAGCGGCTGAGGGTGTATTATTAAAGAAAGATTAAAACATCTGTACATTATTCTGAAGGACCCGCGCTTCGTTGTACAAACAGACGCTCTCCTAATAGAAGCGCCACTTGACCACTTAAACAGCTACAACAAGCAGATCTTAGCAGCTGGGGTAGATCCTCGCAGGCAAAACCTGTTGACCTTATCAACTTCGCCTCTTTAAATTAAGTCCTCATTGAGTGACTTCTTCGTTGAACCCCCCCCCCCCGAGAGACACTTGTTTAAAGTTTACTCTGTTAAACATTTCCGACATAATAAATAACCTTTTTTCTGGATTTGAGGATCGGAGACAAAACAGATGGAACCCCCTGAGAAGCACGTTCTAAATTATTCTAAATTACCATAAAAAACAACAGAATTATTATTATTATTTATATTGATTATTATTCTTTTATATTATTATTATAATTATTCTTTATTTTCATAGGGCTTCTTACGGCCCATACAAACGGTCCAAAGAAAACTAGAACCGGGAGACCAAGACGGCCCGATAAATTAGGAAAAGCCGGCCCCCGCTGGCAGACATACCTGCGGCTTCTTAAAGGGCCGGTTTAGAGATACATTAATGTTGCTGCTTACATTCCGTTCAAATGAAAGATCGCTTTAAGGGATATTCTGTATATAAATGTTATTCATTTCAATGTCATTCTTTTGCTTTTATATTACAGGAGGCGCCTATCATTTCTGGTTGGTGAGTTTTTTAAGCTATTTTTTAAAAACTCCCCCCCAAAAAAATCAAGGATACACTTTTTAAAAAAAAATCCTTCTGTGTT